>JAOEGS010010571.1:10802-74750 GCA_025447755.1 Corythornis vintsioides
GGCCGATTCCTGAGCAGTGCTAGGGGAAGGAGTAGTCTCTTCTAATTGTATTTAAATGCTGTGCTGCTGCTGTGTTGGATGTGGCTGGGTTTGGAGTGATATTAGAGCCTTTGAGGTGTTGGAGTTGGTAGGTGTTCTCCTGGAGTAGTGGGTTTCCCTTTTCCTTCCCATTTTCTGCAGGAAACTCTTAAAGTCAGTGATTATTTTCCATGAGCAAGGTGTGAATTAGCCCTTTGCCCTCTGCCTCCTGCTCTTCCCTCCCCATTGGCTCCTCTGACTCACAAGCCTTGTTGTGCTGCACGCTCTTGGGAGTGCTGGTGGAGGCACAAAGTGTGCAGAAGCATCAGGGCTGAACGGGAGTCCTGTGGCGTGAACTAACTGGTGTGACTACAGGAGCTGGTTTGACCTCCCTTCCCACCCTGAACATACCCATTTTGACAGCAGTAGTTGAACAGGAGGAATGTGCTGTGCCATAGTGTTCATTTATTACAGCACTTGCTGAGACTGGAGATTCATCTGGGGCCGGTGACTTTTTCCCATGGGTTATTTCTCAAAGAGAGCTAAGTCAGGCTAAGGAAAATTCAAAGGCAATGGTTCATTTGGCAGATCTTGTCACAGGCACCAGCCTGGTGTCCTAAATTAGAGTTGGGGTGACTATTCAGCTGCAGAGCCACATCAGTGGTGGTAGTAAAAATGCCTCTGGAAACTTCTGTTCCTTAAAGCTTGACACCTTTAAACCTGAAGCTGGGCTTAGTGGAGGAGTCTGGATAGCAGCCGGGTTCCTGGATGGCCAGTGTGGGATAGACAGCACAAGAGGTGTCACACTAACTGGGTCAGTCTGATGTGCTGGCACTTACTCAGGCTCCCCACGCTGATGTCTGGGGGTTTCCCATCCCCAGCAAGCTGTGCTGCTTGCTTTTCAAGCCCTTTGTGTAGATGCATTGCTTTTTGCTTTTTGTGTGTGTGTTATATCACATGCCTCAAAAAATCTTCTGTGAGTGTCACTTTTGGAATTGCAGTTAGCAGGGTAGGAGGTGCCAAGTGGCTGCAGTTCTCACTCCTGCATGGAGCAGGGCACACTGTGCTGTTACAGTTATCTCTGCTGGGGCAGACAGCAAATCATAAACAGACTGTTGATTTATTTATTTTTTTTTTTTCTTTTAAAATTTTTTTTGCCCAGGGGGAGCAAGCCCCCAGTGTGGCATTCAACAGAAATTATCATGGTGGGTTAACAATTAGACTCAATGGCCTTAGAGGCCTTTCCAGACAAAATGATTCCATGATCAGAAGTTTGTTTCTATCTTAAGTATGTCCTTGGCATTGTAGATAATAGGAAATTGATGTTCAGGTCATCTACTAAGTGGATTTTTTTCCTAAAATAAATACATCACCCATCCAGATGAAATATTTTTTTTTTCACTGACCTGTAACAAAGTGGAACTCCTTCATAAATGATCTGATGGGTTGGTCTAGACCCGTGATGAATCTCAGCCTGCAATCAGTTTGCTTTTCTTGGTCCACTCGGGAGTAATCCGTGTACTACAGCCTGAAAACCACCGGGTAGATCACACAGAGTTCCAGTGATAGGTCAGGGAAGGCAAAGGGGCAGGGCTGATACCAGATTGCAGATATTCTTGCCAGTACTTTCAGCTCTTTAAAGAGATTGTTGCTTGTCTGTTTACAAGTCGTTTGTCTTCTGCTCCTGATTGCAGTGTAGGAGCATCTGATTATTATAGAAAAGTTGTGGGATATCGTGCTGAAGCAACTAAAACAGAGTGGGACTTGTTCTTGGCACTATGCAGAGCCTGTTAAAGCTGGTAACAATCTCTGCTTTCATCGCTCAGCCTTGCATAACACTGTCCTCCATGAGAAACACTGTGTTGGAACATACAAAGAGTCTGGTGGGTGCGTGTAAAGAGCCCCAGGCTAAACAAGCCTGCGCCGTGTTTACCAGAGGCTGCTTGTGTTCACTGCAGCTCCCTGGGGGATGTTTCTGCAGTTAACCTGGCCAGAGGCAGAGCTCTTCCCTCTGCTGGGGAACTGCCCACTGTCCTGACTTCCCACCAGCTGAAGAAGAAGGGGAGCAGGGCGAGATCAAACTCATGGGATATGCTGCACATCTGAGAGTCCGATGGGGTCCAGGCAAAATGGATTTTTTTCTGGATTCCCTAACTTGGGTAGCTCTGGTCAAAAGGCTGGTAACAGCAGTTCTGTGGTGAGTGGTGCCTCTGCAGGTAGCAGGGCAGGAGGGATCTGTGCATCCTTCCTGGTTTCCCCATGAAGGTTTTAAATCCTACAACTTGGGACACTTCCCTTAGCAAGGGCTTTAATCACTTACCAGAATGCTTGCTTCCTTCCTGCATCTTGCCAGGGAAGATACACCTGGGAGGAAACTTGCTTCTCAGTGGGTTATGCTGCAGGTTTAGCCAGTCTGACTTGGTTCTATCCACTACTTAGTCTGTTCTGATCCAGTCTTTTCCTAGGGCTGTTAAATACCATTACTATTGTTAGATATCTGTGGCTCCAGCTGGGCAATGCTGATGGCTTTAGACTTGGAGCCACACTGTTAGGGCTATGAATACAGCAAGGTGAGGACCTGGGCCAGATGCTGGGATCTGCCCAGCAGTGACAGCAAGGAGCTTGGCATGGCTGGGAACACCTGCCTGGGTTGCATGGGTAGCCCTTACTGAGACCTGTTGTGCTACTGGTGAGGGAGCCAGCTCAGGGTGTGTCTGTATATGGTGGCCATGGCTGGGCTGGAGATACAGGTCTGCTGAAATGCTCAGCACTTGAAGGGCCATCTCCATAGATGATGTGGGAGATGACAGGTCCACAATCAATATTTGAAGCTCTGCATGCTACAGGTTCCCCTGTCTATGCTCAGATTTGCTGAATTAGCTGGAACTTGTTATGCTGCTTCTGCACCATGTGTGAAAGGACAGGCTGAGCTGGTACGAAGCCAAGCAGTCCAGTCAACGTGTCATTGCTTTGGGCCAGCAGGAGAGTTTGTCCCTCTTCTGAACAAGCAGAAGAGGGGCGAGGTAACAACCTCTAAGAGAGTTACCTTGCCCTGTGGGGAACTGAGCAGTCCTTGGCATTATTTTGTACAAAACACTGCTCATGCCAGGCCCTGACTGCAGGGGATTTTCAGAAGCCTCTGGGGATTTTGTGCAAACATCTGTTTTTGGTAAAGCAGCTCCTTCTAAGAGTGCAGCCAAGCAAACAAGTTACTCATGACTATGTAGGTCTTTGCCACTTCAACTGCATTTGCCAGGCAAAATCACAGAATCATTCTTCTCCTTTTCTGTGCGTGTAGTGGAGCACACCTTTGAGGTGTTTCTTTGCTGCAATCTCCTTTGCTCTTGCTTGGATCTACAGCCTCCTGCTAGCCTAAGCAGTGTGACTTGTTATAGAATGTCACCTTACCCTTTCCTTAATAAAGATATTCTTTGTCTGTTTGCTCATGGGTCTTCCCTGCCACTCCAGGGGTTTAAAAGGTAGAATGAGTTCAGATTGAATTACATTAATGTGCAAATATGTACTGATTTCATCTACAGAGCACTCGTGCAGCTTCTCCATAAAGCTGTACAGCCAGCAGTAACTCAAAGCTTCCTGGAACTCCTTAGTCCCCAACCGTGCCCAAATCCTCAGGCTGAGATGTGACACTGGGCAGCTTCCCCCTCGGGAGTGTAACTCTCTGGTAGTGGTGCTGCAGAGGCAGGTGTGAGGTGCAGGGTGCTGGAAAAAGTCTCTCCTTGTTTCCCAGGCTCACCCTCATCTACATGATGAACAATGTAAACTGTGTGGCTTCCCAGTAGTACAGGTGAGCTTCGTGTTAACTCTTTGACTCCAAGCATTGGTGTGCAGGGGGAAGCAGAAGCTGCAGTGACACGTAGAGCAGAGCTAAGTTGAGGTGATGGGAGAGCTGTTCTTTGATAGACAGCTTTCATTTCATCAAAGGCTTTTGGCACAGAAGAAAGGAAAGGAGCAGCACCCCAAGGACACCACTGCAACTCTGGGTCATGACATTCCCAGCGTGGCCGTTCAGAAGTGTGAGCAGAGGGTTAATTTACTGTGACTCTTTGCCCATGCTGCTCACCAGCTGGCAAGGAATACCTCTGCTTCTCCTGGCAGCCCACAACAGGTAGGTACCTGAAAAACAGACTGCTGCAAGAGCAAGTCCTTTCAGAACATGCCTTAAAAACAAGGCTCTGGGGTTTATAGCAGAGATGGGCTTTCCTGCAATACAAGCCTGTGAGTAAAATTGGGACAGCAATGGAGATGAACAAAAAGCACCTACCTTCTGGTGTGGAAGCTGCTGAGGCTGCTCTCACCAGTGCACAGACCTTGCTGTTGACCTCTGTAAAACCAGTTTTTGCCCTGGAGGTTTTTCATGTGTCTGTTTAACGTGGCAATTATGCTTGTGTCTTTGGAGGTGAAGGCCAGGGCTTTGCTGCATTGAACTGAATTAGTTTAGTACATGCTTTCTCTTCTCTAAGCCTACTTCAAAGATGACTATGCTTTTCTTCCTTGGTGTCTGAGGAAAAGCAATGTCCACTGAAGATGTGTTAGTGATACAGGTAGGCAAGTTCTTTAACAAAGATGAAGCCTTCCTTGCTGAGACACCAAAACTGGTGCTAGATGGTTGTGGGCACCATCTGAGCCCTGGCTCAGGCTTTGCAGGCTTTAAATCACAATGTCTTGTAAGAAGGCCATGTTCTCTGCCTCACTTTCCCATTCTGCATGTGTACACAAGCCAGTATGGTTGTAATCTCTTGAGGGACAGCTGTAGGAGAGGATCACCTGAAGCCTAACCCCTGTGCAATCCCCAGTGAGGTATTTGTTTAAACATCTCTGCTTTATTTCTAAATCACCTCTGACTTCCTTAGTGCCAGGGCTGACCCTGGCAGGTAAAAAAGGCCTCGTAGTGAAAAGTGCATTTCTGTAGAGCAGAAGTGATGTTTGCCTCACTGCTTGGCTCTTGTATCACTGTGCTATCTGAAAGCTGCATAAAAGCCTCGGAGGAACGATTGTCTGAGCAAGATTGAATCTGGAAGAAGAGGCTCATGGATCCCAGGAATAAACTGACTGTCAGAATGCAGTATTGACTTGAAAGCAAGTCCTTGGAGGTACTATTGACTGTCATTACTGATGTAGTGGAGACTGCCTAAAGTGCCATTTCTTGAAAGTGGCATCATTTTTTGCTGTACTTTTTGCCTTTTTTTGTCTCCTCTTCGTTGCTTTTGAAGAGGGTGGGAAGAAAACCAATCTTGTGTCATGAGGGAAATGAAAAGACAGGCTGAGCTGGAGCCTGCTCAGGGACTGCATTCAAAATGAAGGGCAGAGAGCAGGAGGTCCTGAAGGACTGGTTCTCCTCGGCGCATCCTCAGGCTGGAACAAAAGTGTTTCCAGGCCTTTTTTGTGGAGAGTAAACTCTCCCCTGTACTCACCCAAAGGCAGCCTTCTCCCAGCAGGAGCTGAGAGGCTTTTTCCTTGACCTGTCCATGTTAGATTTTGCCATCCAAAGGAGGGCACCCATTTGGGAGATCTAGTGCCAGGTCACAACCAGCCTGGGAGAAAACTGGCCTCTGATAGGAAGTGTAGAGGGAGGAGGGTGAGGCATCTCAGTATTATTTTAAGACTTGGCAAAAATAGCCCTAGGGAGCATGAACACAGCTGCTCCCCTCATGTTTGTCACTGTTATTCCTTCACTTGCTCTTTCAACACTGAGCCTAAAACAATAGGGGAAGGAGCTCATGGCCCTTTGGGAATGTTGGCTGCTTCCAGCTCTTAGGATCAGGCTGGGCAGAGCAGTGCTAATTGAAACAAGGCTGTCCCAGCCCAAGGGGTCATCTTGGTGTTTGGGATGGAAATTCCACAGCCACTTGGTGGATATGGACTTCTCAGTTATGTTTTGGTGTCTGTGGCTTTGGGGGCTGTTTGTTTTGTTTGTTTAGTTTTTGGGTTTTGTTTTCTTTTTAATCCAAGGAAGCCCATCCACTCTACTTTGGTGGCATGCAAAAAGGGACCTTTAAGTTCTCTGGCTTTAGTTACACATTTCCTGAATTTCAAAAATCCCTCTTTGCATAAGCTATTATTTTTGGTTGGTGTTGTGTTTTCATTTGTCTGGTTTCAGACAACTCAATAACTGCTTCAGAACATAATGAATTTTGCCTGTTCATTCCACAGAACAGCATTCAAAAAGTCCTCAAGACAACCACAAGGGCATCTCTTGTAGCCATGCAGCAAAATTCTGGTTTATGTGATTTTTTTAGTGGCACAGCCTGAGGGAGAAGGAAAAGAATAATGTAACAGGCTTGTGCATGTTGGTGCTTTTCTTATCCTGTGTTTAGCCTTGTACTGAAGTTCTTCACCTATAATGTGGTGTCTTTGGGAGCTAAGTACCCTATCAGTAGCATGTTCTTGTGTCCCCATCTAAAATGGGGTAGGATGGCAATGTCTAATGACAAGTAATGTGAGCACACAGATAATAGGATACTGGATAAAAAGCTGTATTGGGGAAAAAGGGGCATTTACATTCTTAAGGTAACATGGGAGAGATGGGGAACAGATGCTGCCCAGGCTGTTAGTTGCTGGGTAGTGTGAGGATGAACAGGCACAAGGGAGTTTGGGAAAGGATAAGGTACCATCCCACCTCTTATCAAGGGATCCTCACTCTGACATTGCTTTGAAGTGACTCTGCCTGCAGAACTGACTCTGCCACCATGGCAGCTGAGATCAGACAGAGTTTAGCTGAACAGAGGGAGGAAAAAAAAAAAAGCAAGCAAAACATTTTTGGTCCTAATTAGAAACACTGGGGAGAAAAATAATTGAGAAATACATGTTGAAGACTTAACCAGCTCTGCTCATGGATTGTCGAGGAGGCAGGGAGATACTCAGTCAAAAGTCTGTTGGGTCTCAGATTTGCTCCCTGGCAGGGGCTGTAGTGACCAGCCCAGGTTGCTTGTAAGTAGAAGGTGTGTGAGTGGCTCTGCTGGAGAGGGAACCAGGCCATAGAAGTCAAAAGGAGGTTTACCAGGAATGGTGGCAGAAGTTGGAGTCGAACTGAGCCACCTGGAGTTCTTGCTGTGCAAAGGCTGACAGAGGGGAATTGAGTGGATGTTTGTGGGAGTTAGATACCCAACTGCCCTTTGTGCCTTCCAAAAATGCTCAACCTGGATTCCTTTTTGCCCTGAAGGGGAAGGCTTTGTGCTCGGCTGTCCCATTCTACTGCAGCAGGCAAGGACATCCAGTTAATTTAAATGCCTCTTACTTCAGTTGAAACAATTTTGGAATCAGAAAATACCATTCCTGCTCCCTGAGTAGAGTCCTGGACCAAGCCCCAGGCTCTTGTGTGAGATTCAGTTACAATAAAAAAAACCCCCAAAACAAAACACACACCCCAAAAAAATAAACCAAACCAAAAAAAACCAACACCAAAACCTAAAAAGAAGAGAGAGAGAGAGATGAGGTGAGTCTGGAAGGGATTTCCTGCAGGAGGCTGACCTTGAGCATTCCCAAGTTCTTTTCCTGGGATACTGACCTAATATTCATAAATCATGTGAAGCATGAAGTGATCTTTTTACTTAATAAAAAAAAAAAAAAAAGGAAAAATAAAAAGTAATTGGATTGACATAAATTAAAGCTGAGTTAACCTGTCTGGAATAATTGGATTGGTAATAATGGACAGCAGTGTGGACTGAAGTAGGTCACAGTTTAACCCGGAGGCCTGGAGAGGCTTTTTTTTTTTTTCTTTCCCCTTTTTTTTTCCCCGCCCCCCCCCCCCCCCCCCCGGGTTCTGAGAGCACAAAGAAACGTGGAGGGAAAAGATTGCTGGTGTCTGCCATGTGCATGGGGCTGCCCATGACTGGGAAGCTTTAGGGCAACTGCAATCACAAACTAGAGAATAATTCCTGAGAATAAAGTTCCCAGATTAATTAATGAGAAAAGATGGCCAACTGTGGCAGGAGCTGTATTGTACATGGTAGTAGCAGTAAATAATTTCCCAGGGATTAATCCTACATCCTTTCTGTACTGTCCTTACATAGCACTGATGAGAAAAAGGCTGGAGGAGCTGCTTTTGAATCAGGGCTTTCTGGTGGCAATGAGATGTGTAAACACTGGGGTTTGGGGTTGCTCTCTTCTTTCATTAGTATATCTATAAATGCCCCCCAGATATTCTGTGTGTTTAAGTTTGATTGGACTCTTTTTACATCCTTGGGCAATAACAACAATGATAAATTATCCATAGTGTTGAATAAAATCAGGAGGTTTAATCTCAAAGTAGCTTAAAGCTAGTTCACATTGCTCTGCTTCTGACTGGAGACCTTCAACACTCTTTAACTGCTGGCTAGAAATGGTGAGGACTGCTGAAATGCATCCAAAAGGAGTCAGTTCTCCAACTCTAGGAAAACATCCCTGGCTTGGGAGGTAATTCTAGGATATGGCTCCAAAGTAGCTGCGTGGTCCTCTCCCCAGGACTTAATTGGAAACTTTGCTGTATTTGACACCATATCCTTCACTCAGTGAAACCCAAATCCATCAAGGCACAGATGTTATGCTAAGCACATGAGATCTGTAAAACCATTTCCAAAGGAACCACTTCTTCCCTGTCTCCTCAGTAAAGGTCACCTAGAGGTTTCCCTCAGAGTGGCAAGAGTCCAAGAGTTCTGCTCAGGCAGCTGAAAAATGAGCTGGGAAGAAATCCCTTTGAGATGAAACCCTCCTCTGATCCTGAAGCAAGGGGGATATTGGGAATATGTGCAAAGGGGAGGTTCATATCCCTGCAGTGTGCCCTGGAGGGCTGAGGCAGGAGAGGTGGGCATGCTGCAAACAGTGCTAGAGGCGTGGTGGTGTGGAGCTGAGCAGGGATGAGGAGAGGCCAGCCTTCCTCCTGGCTTCTCAGCAGGACTGCTCACCTTTTGGTTGTTCTGTTCTGCAGAAAGGTGATGGTTCTGTTGTTGCAGTGGCTGCCTTATTTGTTGAAGTTCACTGGACTGGCTTCTGGGTTTTGTAGCCAAATCCTGCTGCCATTTCAAAACTGCATAAGTAGTTCTGATTGTCACATGAGAAACACTTGCTGTGCACAGCTTATTTGAACAGTGGTCTGTATAAAATGCACTCTCTGTCGTGCTCTATTATTATTTGCTTGGCAGAGAAAATAGGTTTTGAAGAATTACGCTGCCAATCTAGAGATTTCTATCTGATCTGAGTGCCAGACTCTGACCCCACGGGCTTTAATGATAAAATTCCGAGGTTTTTTGGTGGGATACTTGGTACAGGATACTTTGCTGTGAGCTGGCAAGTGCATCCATGGCAAGGAGCAGTGGGAGCACGTGCTGCCTGCCCATGCTGTGCCAGCACCCGCCTTCTGCGGCAGGGCTGGTCTCACCCTGGGCCAGGGCTGAGCGGAGCAGCTCCTGGGGGATTGTCCCCAAAGGGCCTGGTGGCCTGTTCCTTTCCAGGGCAAGGGAGGACTGAGGGAAAGGGAATGCTTCTGAGTCACCATCTGCTCAGGGGTAGTCCAGCTAGCCAATTTTCTTTGCCTAGAGCTTATGATAAAATCACAGCGTGGACTTAAATAATTAGGAGATGCCTGGCTTTGCAGCAGAGAATCATTTCTTTCCCTGCTGACCTTGGCTGATTAGCAAATATTTGGTATCATTTGTGGAATCCTATCAAAGCAGCCCAGAGGTATTCATCTGCCTAAAAGCCTCCAGGGAATCTCTTCTACCCCATGGGGGCACAGCCCATCCTTGTTCTTCAAAGCAGGGTTTTTGATGAGCTGACTGGAGAAGCATGTTTAAGATCTTGCATTTTTTGATGCCTTTTTTTTTTTCATCCCCAGTCCCTTTCAAATAAGGGGGAAACTTAACATCACACTAGTCCCTTTGTGGCAGTTTGGAAGTTAAATTTACCAGGACCATTATCTTTAACAGCTGCTGCTGTCTGACAGATTGAGTTTATAGTCAGTCTTATAGGCACTAAAAACACTTTTATCCTTGTGGGTCCAATTTCAGAGCTATTCGATTTATTATCTCTAAGAGCTTAACAGCTGTTCTCTCCACTCCCTTGTACCCTTCCTGCCCCTCACTCCCTCCTGCTCCCTAAAGCTCAGAACCTAAGGGTCACCCCTTAAGCCTGGAGGTAGCAGCAGTGATGTGCCCATGCTCTGGCAGCAGTGGGTGGTACTGTAGGCAGGCAGCCTCTGCTCTGACAGTTTTTTTCTGTTCAGCAGCAGCATCGTGCCAACGTTGAGTTGTCTTGGCCATGGCAATGGTCAGAGGAGATGTTCCTTTCTCTGTCCCTCAGCAGAGAGAAAAGGAGCTGCCATGGGGGTTGCAGAGAGGTGCAGGGGCAGCGTTGCTGTAACTGGATCACTTACAATTTTATTTCTGGGCAAATAGACAATAAAAAGAATGGAGCAAGTTGGAAATGACCCATGAATTTTTAATTAATTTTTTTATAATAGCCATGAGGCACCCATCTATCAACAGGGAGCTGCCAGCTTTCAGCCTGCTCTGCCTTTTTTGACTGCTTCCATGTTTCTACCCCATAGCATTTCAAGTCCACCAGCTGCTGGGCTCAGCTCTATAGGCTCAGAGTGGAAGGTGGGGCTTTTTCTTCCCTGGGCTACCCTGATCTCTTTTGCTTCTGGTGGCACTTTTCCCCCATGCTGTGCAATGATGCTCTCTACTAGTAGTTAGTAAGGCTGGCAGCTTTTTCTACCAAGACATGTTCCCACCCTAAGCCTCCCACCTCTGCTTTGTGTACGAGCTGACCCAGTTTGTGTGTAGAGCTCTTGCCCTGCTGCAATGTTGATTACTTTCCTAGCCTGTGCCTCAGTTCTCCCTCCAGTGGAATGAGGTTTTGTCTCTGACTAGTGAGGCCACCCTGTAGTGCTGCAGCACAGTTAGCTGGGTTCATGGACCACAGGGAGCTTGTTCTTGCTGCAGTTATTTCTTTCTCAGCTATGGCACATGTTTTCTCCTCCACCTTTCTCTTCTGCCCCATGCCCTGACTTTGCTTGCAGCTCAGCAAAAGCATTGATTTATTGTGTGAGTAGACACTGATGACGAGAGACGTTGTGAAAAATCACTGACAATTAGTAGCAGGAATTCTAAGATGGATTTCACTTCTTTCTCTGTAGCAATGCTGTATGATCTGTTACACCTTAAGTTTTCCCGAAGTTAATGGGAGGCTTCCTGTTGACACATGCAGTCTTTGGATCAGACTCGTGGAGTTTTGGCACTTGTCAAGCGATAGCAAAATCTCAGCAAGTCTTGTGGCACAAAGGGGACTATTCAGACCTGTCACTGAGTGTCTGTTTCATTCTTTTCATCTCCTCCTCGGTTCTATTCAAGTTCTTATGCTGCTCTTGTTCCAGTGGTGCCTGAGTGCCCTCCAATGGTGCTAATGCTCCCACAAAGAGATAATAATGATACCCGCCTGCTTCAGAGGGTCTCTTTCTGCTCTGCTTCATTTCTCTTCCACCTTGCAGACAGTATGATTATACCCTGTGGCTATTCCTACTCTCTTGTCAGCTTCAAAAAGAAGGAAAGAAGTCATTAGAAACCAACGAAAATGTTAATTGTATCATAAATCTCTGAACAGAGCAGCATTTCAGCAGTTTATTCTCGTTTGGGTGTGTGGCATGGCAGCCAAATACGCTTTGCTTTTTCTTCTAAGTCACTGAAAAGCTCAGAAACAATGGAGAAGCCATCCTGGTTTGCCAGAGCTGCATGCACCATCAGAGGTGCAGAGTTTCAGCATTTAAGCCTTTAGACCTAATTCAGAAGCAGTATTTAAGCAAGTACTGAACAAATTATTTAAAGGAAAAATAGTTTTCCTTTTTACTGGGCTAAAATAAGTGTTTGCATGCTTTTTGTGTGTGTGTTTGTATGTTTGGAGAATGGCTTTCCAAGCATATGGGACTGAGTGTACACCCAGTAGAGTAGCCTGTATAGGAGTGTTGGTCTGACACATCTCCCTGCCAAAAGAAATGTGTCAGTACCAAGTGTGGTTGTGTGGCCGTGGGAATTACTGATTGTGCCAAAGACACTGCACAATTGTAGTTAAAAAAAAGGGGGGGGAAAAACAAGTCTGGAACTGTAGTAGAGAGTGCTGGACTTGGAAGAAAGACTGGAAGCAGGGGAGTGCTGCCAGCTCCCCTTACACCCTTACAAAGGCTACCAGAGCAGGTCGTGGAAACAAGCTGGCAGTCTTTGAGAGACTTCACTCGATGGTGTAAGAGGTGTAAATTGGGGTATATACAAAGGGAATTACTGAAGTGATAAAGTGGGGAAATGTGATACGAGCTCAAGGAGTAGTGTTCACCCTGAGCACTGTGATTCTGAAGTAGAGAATGCCTGTCCTTCAGGTCAGTGTCTACCTGGAGCTCTCACTCCTGCTGAGACTCTTCCACACTCTGCCCCAGCAGCAGCTCGGGTTCAGCTGCCTGGGAGAGCCCCTGCACCCAGCCCGAGCTGCTCCACCCCAGCAAATCACCTGCTGCTTTCTCACTTCAGCACAGACTTGGCAGAGCCAGAAGGGATCTTGGGTATTGGGGTCTTGGGTCTTGCACCCTTGCAGGCAGGTGGGTGGCAGCAGGAGGACCGTGGCTGTGAGGTCTGTGGAGGGGCATGTCCTTGGCTTTGCTTTCCAGTGAGGGAGAGCCTCACGAGTTCAAGCCCAGTGTCATCACCTCCCCTCTGCATCAGCTGTTCTCCACTCTGCATGTGTGTCTGAAGATGTGCTCTCTGTCTCACTCCTCTTTGCCTTTCTCCCTCTTTCAATCCAGTTTCAGGCTATGGCCAGCCCCTTGGTAGAGGGGATAGAGGGAAGAAGAGGGTTAATCCAATCCTTTTATCTTGCCCTTTGTCTAATTAAAACCACAACAAATGGCACAGTTTAGGTTTAAATGTAATTGTGTTTAATGAAACATTAAGGGCAATTAAAGGAGTTACCGTGGCAGCCTCTCTATACCCTCCAGGGTTATAATGGTCTGATGAAGTGCTCTTATTGGCTCTCTTGGCAGGGGGCTGTTAATTGCATTAGAAACTGATAGTGGCTTCCTTTTAATACTGAAGTTTCTCTGGTTATCCATCTCAAGGCACTTGTGTGTCATCAGCTGTTGGAAGCTGGGGCAGCACATGGGCACCCTGGCTACCCAGGAGGATGGATGGGATGTTGGGAGGCTGCTGAGGTGGCCCCTCTCCTTGGCTGAACCCTGGTAGTCACTTGGGCTGGGGGCACCCAGGGAAGCCCTGAGGTCTGAGTGCCCCTCCTGGTCTAATTATTCTTGTCCTACTTATAATGGGACTCATTGCCTGATATCTCTTCTCTGGGAAAGGTTGTCTTTAATTAGTGAAGTTAGCTTGAGAGCTGTCAGCAAAAGGGATGCTTGTAAACCAAGATGATTCATGCTTGTAAATATCGTGTATTTACTATCAGTCTTGGACTTTTTAGAAGCAAGTCGCATCACCTAGAGGTCATTGCTGAAGATTCACATACACAAAAAAAAATTTGACATGTTCTTCTTTAAAAGGCAGCCAGAATTTGAAGCCAGTTCCTTGCATTTTAGGACCTTGACTCATGCATGACTCATGCTGTTTTTAAAAATACAAGTGGGAGCTGGCAAGGGAGATCAACTGAGGCATGGAGGGAGGGCCAGGGCAGCCCCAGCAGTCAGGGGCTCTGAGGCAGATGAGGTCAGATTTCCCCCCACTGCCATCTCTGAAGGTAACAGAGGGAACCAGGAGTGGAGCTGGAACAGGATGCCTGGCTCTAATCGCCTTCCTGCATCTTGAAGTAAGCACTGCCAGAGCAACAAAAGAAATATTGACTTTAGAAACTGGTGATGTAAGTAGACAGCAAATAGTTGCCATGCAGTAGCAGCTTGAAGTGGGGCAAATTTGGCTTTTTCTTTGTTGCCTCTCTGGGTAGAAACTGTGGCTTGAAAACAACTGTCTCCTGAACATGGTGCAGGCTTGACAGCAGCTTTGTGGCCACAAGGCTGCCTTCACATCCCTGACAGGATGACTGCTCTGTAAATCTTACTAAAAGATGTCACAGCAACACGTGTCCCCCAGACACTGGGAGGGGAAGGGAATGATACATGAGCGAGCCCAGTCTCTAGAGTCCTGCCATCTATTTCTCAAGTCTTAAGAAAATGCTGCTACTGTGCTGCCTCCATTTATCTCAAGTAAATATGGAGAAAAACTTAAAATAAGAGGCCCTTATTTTATCTTTCTTTTTTCTTTTTTTCTTTTCTGGCAGAGGTTATTTTTAACACCAAAGACTTTTTCCTTCTCAGCACATTTTCCAGTTACTTTCACTAATAAATAACTGATTCACCTCTTTGTCTCCACCTGTTTCCTGCCCTGTGCAGAAGCACTTCCTTCCCGTGGGGAGAGCTGGCCATTGATCCCAACCTCCAAAAGCCCCTCATGATGCTCTGGCCTTGCTGCAGCCATGGGGGGTGACAAATGGACTCTTGTCTCCATCGTGCAGCCAAGGAGCCAGAGCCTATGGAGATCTGGGACTTACCCTCACTCAGGAAACTTGGGGTTGAAGAGGAGCTAAATTGGAATGGTGAATTTGGTATAATAACTGTATTTCTGTGTTGTTACTTCCCTTACCAACCTTTGTGGACTTGCTCTGTTTGTTTTACTGGGATCTATTTGTACCTTGGGTGCCAGATCCCTGCTCCTTGTGTTGGTGTGGAGTTGCTGCACAACTCTTGGTGAGATCAATGTGCCCTGGTGATGAGCTCTTAGTGATCCTGAGGTGGGTGGTTACAAAGCTTAGAATCAACTTGCCCTGGTCCCCAGAGATAGGATATGATGGCATCCTTCCTCTTCCTTAGTGCCAGGGAAGCTGGCAGCTGTTGGTGTTTTCCTTTAAAAAGGACTTTCCCCTAAACCAAAAGTATTCTGAAAACATTTCTACCTGAGACTGTTATCACTACTTTTCCAAACTTTGTAGCTTTTAGGTGCCTAGATTTGATATCACTTGTGCCTGCTCATCCCTGACAGCAAGAAACCAAGGAAAAGTATTAAACTTTTTCCTGCTGTGACCCCAGGGTGCTCTTTGGTAGGTCTGCCCATGCCTTTAAGAGGTGTTTTGAATAGTGGTATGAGGAGTTTTGGCCTCCCTCAACCCTTAGTGCTTGAAAAGGTTTGTGGCAGCAGGAAACTTTCTCTCAGGAGAAGTGATTTTGCCTTTGGCTTCAGAGGGATTAAGGGCCTCTCCTTGATCTGGGATGGCTTTCCTTTCTCCCAGAGGAGCTGCAGGGACTGCTGTGTTTTCCTGTGACTTTTTTCTTTCCCCTTTTTTTGGAGCCAGAAGGCCGTTCCACAAATCCCTTGTCTTTTGATTGTGCTCTGAGATCCCTCCGTCCACCTTTCCAGGCTTCTCCTTGGACCGTAGTTGTGGTTATGGGGAATGGTTAAGGGGAACGGGGAGGACAGAACAGTTTAACCCCCACACTGGGTACACTTTGAGCCCCGTTATCCCAACTACCACTGTCTCTGGCACCACAGCACTCCCGGGGGCTTCCCCAGCGGTGCTGCGGGAACAGGGACAGGGCACTCACGCTGCTTAAGTAAAGCATAATGATTTTTTATTTAATTTAAACAATAAAACGGCCATTAAACAAGTTATGCATTGACCACCTTACCGTGCCCTCTAGCGCTAATCCTGATTAAGTGTCTTTATTACTTGGCTCAGTTGGCCTTTTTTAAATGACAAGGAAACACTCGATAGCAGGAGTGCGAACTCCTTCCCTCTCGGCAATTATCTCCCTTCCTACTGAGTTGTGCAGAGGAAGGAGAGAGGGGAGGGGGGAAGGAGAAGGGAGAGCGGGTTGGCCAGGGGAGGAATCCAGCGGCACCTGATCCGTTTATCACATCGAGATGCCATAGTGGAGGCTTAATGGAGATTTAAATAATTCAGAGCACTCAGCCCTGCTAAAGCTGTATAATGAGCCTTCTGCACCGAGAGCCGCTGCGCGGCTGAGCGTTCGAGCGGGGAGGTCGTGCGGTTTTTTCATGCATAATTAAAGGGATAAAAGGGGATTTAGAGCAACAGTGTTACAATGAAGCATGCGGACAGAGGCTTCGCTCCTATTTAACTTGGAAATGCCAAACTGTTTTTGACTTGCAGAAAAGCCGCCCTCTTTCCTTTTTTTTTTTTTTTTCAATTACTACTTTCCTTCCCCTATTCCTTGCTGACCTGTCCCCACTCCCCTCTGTCCCAGGAGCATCAGGATGTCTCTGGAGAGGATTCAGTGATTTTTGTTTCACACTGGGACAGCAACCCTGAGCCCTGTGGCTGTTCGAGGTCTCCTTGCTGTGGAACAAGCAGGCATGAGCTGAGAAGCCTTTTCCAGTATGTTTCACATCCCTTTGTTTCTGCCAAAGGGAATGGCTCCAGATGAAGAGAATGAAAAGGAAGGTGGGAAGAATACATTTTGGCTTTTATGACTTAACATTTTTTACCGTGTTGTTTACAAGATCTGGGGCACAATGTTCTGACTGGATGGATGGGTCTGAGAGAAGTTGTTTGTTCCCTTTTTTTCTTCCCCCCTGGTTTTTGTCTTGCTCCTTTTTCTCCTCTGCCTTGTTCTTTGCCAGGAGCCACTAACGTTCACAGCTCCCTGGGTCCCAGGGAGCAGAGAGGCTGCAGCTGGGAGGGAGGAGCACTTGCCACTCCTTGTGTGCCACTTGCCACTGGGACTTGGGTACCTGCCTGCTGCACAGCCGGGCCAGGAATAGGGTTTCTCATGCCACCCTTCAACGATCTGTTGGATCTCATCAGCCCCTTGGCCCCCACTGCTGACAGAAGGACAAAACAGCTTTGCATTACCCTCCTGCCAGGAGATGGAAGAGTGCATTTTTGTGCTGAAAGTTCTTCTCAACCACATCTCAAAAACTGTGCAGGTCTAAGTTGGTGGTGGTGATGATTAACACATCTTTCATTAACCCCTCATCCCAGGCTTAATCTGCTGTGGGAGAGCTTTCTCAAAGAAAACGGGTTGGAGCTGCCCAGGTTACTGTGGGCCAGTTCTGCCTCTTGCTTTTAGAATGCTTGTTTCATCACAGCTCTTCTGAGCATGAGTGTATCCCTTTGCATCCCTGTGAAGTGGAGGCAAAAAGTATGTATGCTGTGGTGTTTCTAGGAGAAGCAGAGATGTGATAAAGCTGCTGTACAAAAATATTACCCCAGGTGGCCAAGGAAGGTGAGCTCAGGTTGGTGTGGCTGTGAAAAGAAGTTGTTTGGGTTTTTGTAATGAGGAAAGGTTAAAGAGACTGGGACACTCAGCCTAGCAAAGCAAAGGCTGAGAGGGGTTTCTGCTGCTGCTTAAACATCTGGTGAAGGATAAATGTCCATGGAGGACTGATGTCTTCTTGCAGCTGAAGTTCAAGACAAGACGTGGAGTAGTGAGGGTGCCCAGTGACAGCTGTGGGGTCTAAAACCCAACCTGGTTTTGAGGTAATAGGTGATAACCTGGAGCAAGGAATGATATGGTGTTTCTACCTGCAGGGTACATGGATCACTGCATCTAGGGGGGCCCTGCTGGTCTTTAATCCTCAATAACCCCTTTGCCCAGTGCTGCAGCAGCTCATGGCTGCCTCCCTGCACAAGAGCATCCGAAGTCCTGCCCTCACTGCCTTCTCCAGGCAGAGCTTCAGAGCTGCGTGTCAGTGTGATGTACAGCCAGGAGCACAAGCTACTACCAGGTTCCTGCCACCTTTCAGCCCTGGAATGAATTGATGATTTGTCTTCAGCAGAAGCCAAGGATGGCTCTTGGCCCCCGTGTTCGCTGTGCTGGCCGGTGTCTGGCAGGCGCTGGCCGGGAAGCGGGGGGTGGTGACACGTCCTGTGCAAACATCCATCTTGTCTCCCTCAATGCACACTCTCCATTTAGGAATTTCCCAAGCACTTCTGTCAAATATCACTCTCTGCACAACCCTGTTAGCAGGGCTGATGAATGGAGTCTCAAATTAAGACCGATCCCTCTGATAACCACAGTGCTGTAGGAGAGTCATCTGCGCAGTCAGAGCTATTTATTATATTTGATTAGCTGGGATGGCAATCTTCACAACCCACTGTAAATTCTATTAGGGGCACTCTGAGGCCCAGAAATGCAAATTAGACTTCCCCAAACACAGAGATGTACATACAGCCTCTCGGAGCAAATGGGTAATTTCCTCATATTCATTTCAATGTTGTTTCAAGAGAAATGTTGATGCCTTTCCTTTGCCTGGAGGGGAGAGAGAGGAATGAGGGGAGTGCTCTTGGATGGCAAGACATCCCCACATTCCCTCTTTGCTCTTTACTCATGAGATCCTGCACGGTGCTAGCTCCAGTGGGTGTGTTTTATGAGCATTGGTCTCTACCTCCCACTTCCCATTAGCCTGTATCCTACAGGCATTCTCAGCCCCATGGGTGCTTAAGAGCAGACGTCTCCTATAATGCTAGTCCTCTGGGGGACTTGCCTGTGGTGAAGCTCTAAAGATAGGGCAGGCTCTTCACTCTATTTTATTTTTTTTTTCCCTGTCTAATTTGATTCAGACAGGTCCCTGACACCTCCAGCTGGATCCATGAAATGAAGTCTGGTTGGAAGTTCAGGGCCATCTCTCCCTCTGGCACAGTGACAGTGAAAGGAGCAGCATCGTTTCTGCAGTAGGCATGTGAATGGATTGCTGTATGGCTTCATTAATAATTATTGATTAGATGTTCTGAGACCTGTGCATAAAAGGCACATTTTAATCACACTGTTCTCCTGGGTGATATTGGGTGACTGAGGCACCTGCATGATCTTGGGGAAGTATGAGGCTTGTCCCATAGGCTGCTCAGACAATAGTGCTTCCAGAAGTTTCATTTATTTGTGGTGATTAATTCTGCCAAGAAATGAAGATGTTTAAGGGCAAACAAAGCAGCACTGCTGGTGGTTTGCTTTCTTCTCCTGGTCCTATTTTATTTTAAGAATAATTTTCATAATGACTCATTAATTCCTGTGTTATGTAGTCATGTACTAGCACATGCTATCTACTAGTGTGCTATCCATTGATCTGTGGGTTAGGTTCATCACAACTGATTATTCTGGGATTAATAGGGTTTAATAAACCCTTTTTAAAGGGTTAATAAACCTCTTAAATAATAGCACTGACATAAAATCTGAGCTTTATCTTTTTCCCATCTTCAGTTCTCATACTTGTTCAGCAAGATTCTTACAACATCTGTGTCCCTTTGATGTGTTTCCCATTGAATGTGTTTCCCCAGGATTTTTATGGAGGCAAAGTGCTGTGATGATGCGTGGCTAAAAGAAAACCCTTGTAGAGCTGGAGGTACCTGGCAATGTATTGGAGTCGTCAAGCAGTTTAAAAAAAAAAAAAATTTCCCAACATGTTGAATGAAAATCTTATCTGGGAGTGATAAGGATCCCTTGGTCCCTGTAATATAATGTAGTTTGTTTCTTTCAGCCTCACAAATGCTTTTGTTATCTTTGCTTTGATGTTGCTTTTTTTTTCCTTCTCCCCTCTGTATTGCTTTGATTTTTTTTTTTTATTTTTTTCTTTGCTTTTCTCATTCATCAATGTTGCTTGTAAATCCTTCCCCTGGTAGAGATTAGAGTAGGAATGAGTGATAGATGCTGTCAGTAACAGGAGCTAATTTTACCCCTGATAATGGCTCTGTGGTTTATACAGACTTCCCTCTGCTGATGCAGACATGTACCTAGGGGCCTGTCCTGTCTGCACACAGCTCGGGGGTGCTGCACACTCAGCAAGGGGGATTTCAGCTCCTGGGGAGCGTGTGCTTTGTGCTGGCAATTTTTTATCCTGGGAAGAGTCTCCGCGAATGCTTCTCACCAGCGAAGAATTCCCTCCGAGCGCCCAGCCAAGGCGATAGCAATTTGGGGGTTTTCCGGGAGGAGGGTTTTCCCTTCTGCAGCAGCGTCTGCGTGTGGCCCGGGCTGGGGCGAGTGAACAACCAGCTGGATCAGAGTCAGATCCCATTTCTGGTGGGAGGATTCCACTGGAATCCAGGCAGTGAGGCTCCCATCAGCCTGGCAGTGAGGTTCCCATCAGCCTGGCAGCGAGGGCTCCCGGGGATCGTGGGCACGCACCCTGGCGATGGTGACGGCGCGGAAAGGGTGGTTTAAGAACGACACCAACCCCTGCTCTGGGTGGTATTTTACACTCTGTGACCTCCTTTTGGAGCCATGACCCATATGTTGGCAGTGTGGTACGATGCTAGGGCTCACTTTGAGCCCTTCTTTGTAAACACCAAGGGTTAGGAGTGCTTGGGTACTGCTGTCCCAGCCTCCTCTGCCCACCAGTGCTCTGTGGTGGCCCAGTGCTCCATGGCTGAATGCCTTGCTGCTGCTTTGTGCTCATCTTATGCTGACAAAAGGGAGGGCCAGGACATGGGTGGTATGAGGTGACATAACCTGTGTGTTAGGAGAGACCTTGGGCAGGAAGAGGGAGAGCTGCAGTGGTTCTCAGTTTTGCTCAGTTCTGCTGTGGGGAAGCATGGCTGGGCTGGCTCACCAAATGCTCTTGACCTGCTCCTCTCAGGTCATGCTCTGTGTGGAGGTTGGTGTTGAATTCAACCTCACTCTTTCCCCACATTAAGTTAATGCTCAAAGGTTCACTTTTCCTGGCTTTCTCACCAGGGCTGAGTTCTGGGAGGGCATTTGCAGAGCAGTTGAAAGATGGCTAAAAGGATGTTGGAAGTCTGAAGAAGTCTTGAAACACAGCTGTCACAGGCAGAGTCGGGTGCAGATGGTTGACATCTTCTCATCTGAAGTTGCAGCTGCAGTTTCCCTGAGGGATACTCACTCTTCTGGTCTATGCTAGTGAGTTTCATTCCTGTGGGTCGTGTGCTAGCCCTAAAACAGTTGCAGTGATCTTGGTTAACTGCTTATCCTTGGATAAAGACCCGGTGAAATATGCTCTGCTACTTAGTTGCTTGGTTACTGTTGTTTACTGTGTACACTGTTTCTCAGGCTGTGCTATATGGCCACAGTGTGTGTATAGAACATGATATTCTCCCTCACCATCTTCCCTTTATTGGGTGTGACAGTCACAACAAACCTCTGCATTCAGGTTACAAAGTACAGAAAGGAGAAACAGCAATTTGAAAACCTCTGTTTGCAGTATGTTTTTTGGTCACCATTAGTCATTCTAGTATTTTATCTACTGTCATTTGGTTCCCTTTGGCAATTGGCTTCCCTCAGTTTGTCTTCCTTACGTATGAAATTATCTTGAAATAGCTTTAGTACACTGCTTGTTTCAATTCAGTCCTTATTAATGTCTTTAGTTGTTCCCCTGACCTTTAATTCAAGCAATAATTCAGGGAGGTCCAGGAGTGATGCCCCCTAAAGAGTAGGGTGCATTGCTGAGATCCTTTCTCATTTTGGTTCTGCTTTGTTGCCTTTGACATCTTCAAATGCTATTTTTAATTTCTAGGTATGTGATATTTCCCCTGTACCAGAGCTGCCAGCTCCCCTCTCAGCTTCTCTTACAGATGGTTTGTAACACCCATAGCAGTGCCTGAATTATTAAGGCAGCTTAATCTGGTGCTTGCCCCTCACTGCTACTGATGAAACAGAGCCAGAGCACCCCTTTATTTTGAAGTATTTCAGGTGTAGCAAGGTCTGCTCTTCATAGAGGTCTTATTAGTTAGAGAGGTGGAGGAAGGATAATAGTAGAAAGATGGGACAGCTGTTCCAGCCCTGTTCTGGTTTGGACTGAGAGCAGCTGACTTCTGATTGCAGGTGATTTTCTCCATTCCAACGGGAGGGAAACGGGGTGGATAGAGAACAGATACCATTTGTAAGGCCAGGTCTTTTGCTGCTTGTGGAGCCTTGGTAAGGAGAGCTCAGGCTGTGGAACAGTCCATGCCTATTGTGTCTGGGTGCTAAAGCAACGTGGCTTTGCTGCCTTTTGTCAGGGTAGTGGTAATCTCTGTAATTACAAGGTAGCTCCTCATTAATAACTACTTCACTCATTTCTCCCTCCCATCTTCCCCAACAATTTCTTTTATTTTGCAACTTAGAATGGTGTTACTCTAGATCATAAGTATTTCTTTTGTCTAATAGAAATATATGTGCAATGTTATGCAGGTTAGTTACAGGACCTGAATGCTTTCATGGGTTGGTGACTGGGTCAGCTGTCATCCAGCCCTGGAGTGTGGATGAAATGAAAATCATATCAGTGCAAGTGGAGCCCACAGGTATCTTCCAAGTCCCTGGTCTTATCAGTGCTGTCCTTCAGCAATATCCTCACCCCTGTGGAGCACAACAAAGGCAACAAACTTTGTGCACCATTTGGTCTTGACTGTGGTTGCTTTGGACCCAAAGTTGTATTAAGAGAAACACAGGTTTTGGCCTTTTTGGCTCTGCAGGCTTTCTTTTCCTCCTGTGTAATGTTCTGTCCTTCATCTCCTTTCTTATTTTTCATGACGTCTCTTTGCATTTTCAATCATATCTTCACAGTGAGCTAAAAAGAAAATCAAGAATCTGCCAAAACATTCATCATGTCTTTTCTTTTCAAAATAGCATTAGAATTCAGGCCTGTTTCAGAGCCTGTGCATTTAAAATTATTCAGCCCAGAGCTGGGAAATTGAAAACTCCTGTGAACATTGGTTTGAATTTTTAACCAAATTCCTGTCAGCTGCATTTCTTCCTTTTATATGTTTTCCTTCTATTAATATTCTAGCGAATGAGTTTACAGGGAACAATGAATTTTAAACAAAGCATGGAGGACTTTTCCAGAGAATGACTTTCATGTCATAAATGTGAATATTCTCAGTGGGTTCTGAGAGAAACTGCCTTTTGCAGAACAGAGATGTGACATCGATTCTTACATCCAAGATCATCCAGAACATCCAGTAGTTTGAGTATGTCCAGCAAACAGCTTAGGAGAAGATGGGTATGTTGTCTTCCCTTGTTTTGCACCAGCAAAAACAGAAGAGAAGTGGGGACAGAATTCATTGAATGGTTTATGAGGAAGAGATTTTTTACCTAACTCCATTTTTGATATGAAAAATAACTCTCTTAATATCCCAGCAGTTTCTGAAAGGGCTTTCCGTTTGAGGAGGAGGTGGTAGCATGTCTTTAGCAAGGAACATCTGGCCTGTATTTGAGTTCCTAGGTGACTTAGAAAACTAAAAGCACATTGTCTTCAACCTGCATCTCCTTCTGGAGTTGGAGCAAATCAGGCTGGTGGCACAGACTCTGCTGTCATCTTGAGCAGTCTTCCTTGCTTTCTGGTCATTCCTGACAAGCTCAAAAGCATGTGGTTAGACTTTTCTACTTGGTTTTCACTTCCTTTCTGCAGAGGAACAGTTTGTGGGTTCCACAGCCTGGGTCTTCAGCACAGGTTTGTAACGGATTGTCACGGGGAGCCAGCAGCCCCAAAGGCAGGACTGAAAGCCTGAAGCTGCTGTGGTGGCCCTGGGACAGGGGTGTGTTGAGCCATCACACAGGTTTCCTTAATTTCCAAAGATCTCCGAAGGTAATTATGTCTTCCCCTAAGGCAGAAGGTGTGTGAAAGGATCAAGGCTCAGAGGTGAGACTTGTTAGGCAAGAAGAGCTGCTAAAAGCCACCTCCTTCACCAGGAGGGTTGAGGTCACCTGCTGGGAGGCAGGACAGCAGGGCATCCTTCCCCCAGCTCTGTGCCCTCTGCCTGAACTCAAGATAAAAATGCCTTCTGCAGCACCATGACCTTCATGAGTACAAGCTCACACAGAGCCCATGGGATGCAGGGTGAGAGGGTGATGAGGAGAAGCAACTACATCCTGACACAACTGCAAGGTGGGAGCAGACAGAAGTGGAAATGCTTAGTCCTAGTATCCTGGTGCACGAGTTCACACTGTGATTTGCAGGCCACTGGAGTTTCCTTTAGGGACCACTCATGCTGTGGGTCTTTGAGGTGCCTAACCTGAGGTTGCGTGGTGGTAGAGATTCACAGTGCACCTCTCCCATGGAAAAGGCTGTGGGTGACCAGTTTGGCTCCTTCCCCAGAGCCTTCTGAGGCTCTCTGGGCTGCAGGAGGCACAGGTTTTACCTCCTCACCCCTCTGCTTTCATAGGCTGCTATTAACTTCTTAAAACCAGGCATCAATGCCTGGGAAAGTTGTGTGGGATGGGACTTTTCCTCTGCTTGAAGAAAGAGTTATCAGGAATCTGAGTGAAACCAAATCTTTCTGGCTTGTGTGGGTAGATTTGGGCAACCCCCAGCTTCCTTCTGCAATAACCTGCTGAAAAAAGCTGCCCCAGCCTGAAGGCCACACTCAGAGTTTCCCTTTTAAAATATCATTGGCTTCTGTGACAGGTTTTGCTCTGCAAGTGACACGTTCCCTTCCTAACTGGAAATGAGAAGCTTGCTGCTCCCCCCCACCCCTGCCAACAGAGGCAACGTGCAGGTCCCCCCACCCTGCAGGAACCCTCTGCTGCTGGGTTCCATCTGCTGGGAGTCGCAGGGCTCTGGAGGCGGCCGCTGTGCTGGCGTGTCAGAAGGTAATTAAATAGACCCCAATTCTTTTAATTACTGCTCACTCCTCGGTACATGGCTGCATACAAGGGTGAAGTGAAGGGTATGGAAATAATCGCTGACAGATCACAGCTGGAAATCTGCAGCACCTTGGATAAACACTGAAGCGAAAGCGCCGCTCGCAATCCGGGCGGCTCAGCTTGGCAATTACTGTGAAATCTGTCTAAAGAGATTGGGGCATGGAATTGGAAACCACGGCAGGCTCCCTTCTCCGGGGAGCAGGATGGAACACGGGGCTGGGTGATTGCCATCAGAGGCGTACCTAATACACAGAATGGGGTTTGTTGTTGTTGGCAGGAAACTTCAGGGAGAGGCGAGGTGAAATAAGCAGATTAGTGCGATGCAGCTCACTAGACAGGGGCAGTGAGGTGAAGAAATGCTGAGACCTTGCAGCTTATTAGTGATACAGGTCACTGTAACATCCCTTGTCACTGTCGTGCTGATGAGGCTCTGATGCTAAGGAGGTGGATGAGTCCCAGTCTGGGCGTCACGGTGCTTTTCTCTGCCTGAAGACCGACCATAGCTGGAATGAGACAAGGAACACCAGATCCTCCTGTGTGCCATCCTTTATGACAAGGGATATGAGCTGTTGCTTGCATAAGGTGAAAATGTTGCTGCCTCTGAAGGTATTGGAGGTTTTACTCTAAATTATTAAAGTCAGGGAGAGTGGGCCTCTTTAATAGCCCAGAACCTGGAGGGGCATTCAAAGGTGTTGGGTCACAGGAACATGAGTTAAGTTTCATGGACGAGGCACAAACACTCCTGAAATGTCTTGCTGAGGACCACATGGTGCAGTGCTGCTTGTTGCCTCACAGTTATGCCAGGATCTCTAGAAAATACTCAGCCCCTGGTAACTAAGTGCATTTTTATTGCAGAGCTGGTGGCAGAGCTACAGCTAGAATGAGTGTTTCAAATATGACCAAAAGCACCTCTGTGGGGAGTAAAGCTTGTTTGTCTGGGAGCCACTTCTGCTTTATTACCTTTCCCTTTATCTGTCATTCTGCTTCTAAAAGGTCCCCTAATGTCTCATGGGGTTAATAAATGAGGAGTGGAGGCAGGAGACTTCATTTTGAGTCCTGTGTGATTTATGGACTGAGGAAGTTGCTGATTGCCAAGCATCTGGAAGGCAGCACATCAAATGATGCCAGCAAAGGGCTTCATACAGCTTGTCTGCTCTGCTTGGTGGCACCAGCCACAGAGGAGTTTGAAGATGCATCTGCTGCAGTTAGAGAACTAAAATGGGTAGGAAAGATGGGGGACTTTTTTTCTCCCCAGTCATCTGTTGTTTGGTATCAGTACCTGATAAAACCCCCTCTAATCTGTTGCCTGCCCTCTGCAGGGAAGTGGTTTCTTCCTTTGGAAAACAAAAATGTCTATTTTGAGCTCTGGGGCTTATGGGATTAAACCAGGACAATATCTGAGGGCCAGTGATGCCTGAAGGAGCAATGATGGCAGATTTACCTCCTGAGCCTGCTGACCAGCCACACATCCACAGCTTGGCTGGTCAGGGTTGGGGGCAGGAATCTGAGCTTAAACTCTCACCCCTGGGCTGATACCCCAGTACCTACCTCAGATGGGTGGTACCAGCTCAGATACCATGAGCAGAGCTGCTGGCATTCAAAGTCAGTGTGTTCCCATGGGGGATGACAGTCCCCTCCCTGCAGTGTTTAATGGGAGGTTTCCTTCTCTGTGCTGCAGTCACAGTGCCTTCTTTTGGTTCTCTGGGGCTGACATTACTCATGTCCTCAGAATCCACTTTCAGACAAAGTGCAGGGGAGACTTTTTCTGGAAATCATTCAGCTTTTTTCAACTTGTCTTTTGTTGTGTTCATTGTAGGGTCTCAAGTTTTGTTTGCTTGTGGCAGCTGAAATGTGATGCCTGAGCCCAAGGGGAAGATATCAAAACCAGAGCTAATTCCTGTGGGAAGTCAGCTTGATGTTATGCCTTGGAATCCAGCTAATCTCAGTGGTCTCTCTGGGTTTAGTCTGAGTTGACCAGATCAGGGTTTCTGCAGATGGCTGATGCTCTGTGTGCACAGCAGGCGCTTCCTTCACAAACTACCTCTGCTTTTTGGACCCGAGCCCGTGCCCACCCCACTACAAGGGGGTTCTGCTATCTTGGTGAAGGTTTTTCCTCCTTCAAGGGATCTTCCTGGGATCAGAGTGGAGAATTCTGGAAGCATGAAGACTCATGAAAGCAGATACTATTTCTGTGTCCTAAGAGGCCACACCTGTTAAAGCCTTTTATTGAGCAGGGCTTCTGATTCCAATCAGTTGGGGTTATTCCAGTAGCTATGGCAAAGGCAGGAACCCTGCATTTTTCTCTGTTTTGTCCCTACCCCTTTTCTAGTAATAGAAAGTCTGTTGTGTGTTTGGAAAGGGTTTCCAGGATTATTTCTTCATCTCCTCCCCAGAGAGCAAAGTTTAGTTCCCTGGATCCTCTTTGCCATTCTTGAAAATATAAGTGGCATTTGGTATCTTCTGGTCCTCAGGAACCACCCACAATTGCCATGACCTTGCAGAGGTTATGGAGCAGCTTCTGACATGACCCAGGTCCCTTGGCATTGCTGGATCCATTCAGTCATGCCCCAAGCCTACAGCAGTGGGTGTTCCCAACCAGTCTGCTATCCCAGTGCTGATTGGACCTGACCCTACTTAGCTCCTGAGATCAGATGAGATCCTTTTACTACCACGCTGGCTGCTGCCAGAAAGGGTGACAGAAGGTCAGCCTCACATCACAACCCACGCACTGGCAGTCTCATAAAGCAGGGGGCTGAGCCAGACTGGGAGACCAGTGAGCCAGGACACAGGTTGCTAATGATTTTCACAGTGACAAACTGAGCATAAGCAAGTGCTCAGGCCCTCTCCTTCCATGAACTTTCTACTGAGGTGAGACTTCAGCAGTTGGGTGGCAGTCCTCAGTGAATTTGACTAGCCCAATCCATTTTCTTTAAAGTGAAAAAAAAAAGAAAAAAAAACCAGGAAATTAGCAGTGAAAGTGCAGGTTTGCTTATGAATGCAGGTATTAAATATTCCAGAGCACATCTATCTTTGTCTCTTCTGTAATTACATGATGTGATGGGATAGACTGTATGTGTGGTGGTGGGAAAGGTTGGCTCAGCAGGACAGGAGGACAGGAAGGGGGAATCCTTTCTGAACTGATTAATTGCATTATTGTCATCCTTGGTTTCCAGTCTGAAGGAAACTGCCCAATTCATGAGACCATCTCACAGATGAGTGGTACCAGCTAAGTCCCCAGAGATGACCCTGAGTATCTTGTCAGTACTGAAAGTAGAGTGTCACTTCTATGACAAAGGTGACATGGAGACTACAGACAGCAAGTGGTGTTGGTCTCTTCTGACCCCTCAACCTCCACCTAATTTTTTACAGGTATTATTTACTCCTGTAATAGGAACTACTACAAGCTCCAGTCCTAAGCTGATTTTAAATCAAGGCAATTCCACTGTCATCTGTGGAACTACATCAATTTACACCCTCTAGTGATCTCAGCCAATATTTATATATCTTCTTAGGTTCCATATAAAACTGATTTTTTTCAGAAGCTGACTTGTTAGCTAAAGAAGCAGCAATGATCTTTAACAACTCTATTACACTGCTCAATACAGCATTTTTATTGATCCGTGTCCTTAATGTGGCAGAAGCACAGCTCCAATCTTTCATTAATTCTGTGTATCCAGCCTTGCTAGCCAAGCACTTCAGTGTGTGGTGAGCACTGTTGCTTACCAAAAACCTGTTGTTATGCTGCGGGCTGGTCTTCTGCCCGTGACAATTATAGATTGAGAGCAGAGTTTTCCAGTTGACTGCATTTGTTTGAGTAACACAGAAGTGAAAGCAGCCATGGTAACTCTCTTGCTACTGCTGCATCAGAACAGAGGGGAAGCAAGAGAGAATCAAGGCTGAGAGGACATTTGTGACAATGTCCCCCTGCCTTACTGGTGTAACTGGAAAATTGTTGGGGTAAGTAAGGAAAATAAGAGCTGATTTCTTTGGGCTGCCATTACAGAGCTGATCTATCTTGAGTGGAAGGGTTTTTTTATCCTGTCTGGAGCTCTTGTCTACCCACAAGTTCAGTGGGTTTAGTAATGGCTCCAGCAAATTGTGACAATGTGAAGTTTTTGAAGTGCTTTGAAGTCTTGAGATGAACACACAGCATGGGAGCAAAGAGCACCTGCCTTTCAGTGGCTAAGCCACTTCTGCTTTGGCTCCAAGGACTCGGTTGTTCCAGGATGCTGAGGTGGCAGTGCCTTCTGGTTTAGTGACTTCTGGTTCAGGGCATTGCACAGGGACATCAAATATCCTCACGTGTTAGAGCAAGGGGTAGCAGCAGGCAGGTATCTGAGAAGTACTGCATGTCCCCTCCAGGTACAGCTCTCAGCCAGGCAGCTCTGTGCTTTGGTTTAGAGGCTGTGATGACTGTAGTGAGGCCTTCCCCACTAGCAACATGTTGTGCTGATGCTGAATTTAAATGGATTCCTTGGGGTCTTTGCATTCTTTTTGAAAGGTTTCCTTCCCAGCCAAGACACTCAGCAAGCACTGTACATTTCCCCCCCATCCCTTTTCTCCTCTGCAAACATGGGGTTTATATGGTTTTGATGGGTTTTGCTTAATGGTTTCTTCATGTTGTTTTAAAGGGTTGGTCTGCCTTGGGTTAATTTATGTTAGTGTCGTCACAGGTCTGTACCCAAAAGGCTGCTGTTCTCAGCCTTGGCCTTTAGGAAACCTCTTTTAGGAATTCTGAAGTGGTCTCTGGTGTCTTTGGCAAGCAAGTTCTTCTGACTCCTTCAGCTCTGAGGTGAGGCCTGAAAGTAACAGCACCTTACTGTAACACTGGGGTCCTAGGGTGGCACAGCACATCCTTAGATGGCAGCTTAGCTCTGTAGTGAAATCCTGGTAGCCAGCAGTGATTACAGATTACATGGAACTTTATTCCTAAGTGAATATGATGAATGTGTGCTTACCAGATGCAACAGCCAGGTTCTTGAGGCCTAAACCAGTGATAACACATCCTTTCTTGAGGAAAGAAAAGTTGACTGCCCGCTCTCCAGCACATCTTGACACACTGGCAGGTTCCTCATTTTTCTTCCTTCTCTCCTCTTAAGTTTTTATCTCTCTGCAGGGAAAGCATTATCTGGTGCTGGAAGTGCAAGCTGATAGTCCAAAGGGTATCTCTTCCACTAATAGCCCTGCTCTAATGCAGAGGAACATTTGCCTGGAGGTTGGGCAGTGATGTGCAGACCCATTAAGAATTGTTTATTAGCTCCTGACAACACTTAAGGCTGTTTCTTCATGTAGAAAAGGTATGCTGCAGGCTGGGGGGACTGAGGAAAAAAACACTGAACCTGAAAGTTTCAGACTGCTTTCAGAAAATCTTGTATCCATAAGAATCATCCATGGTCTCCTTGCCTGTGGCAGCAGAGATCAGATTGTCTTTCCTGTGCCACCTGCTGACAGATGCAAATGGGAACTGTGTAGAAATAGCCTGGGGAATGGTAATTTCATGTTTCTGCTCCAAATGTTGCAGAAAAGCCTTTCCCATGGCGATCAGGGATTAGTCACCCTTGTCATCCATCTGTCCTTGGTGCTCTCTGAGCCTTGCTCTGACCAGCCTTGCTCAGGAACTGCAGGACTGGCACTGCCTGGAGATCTGCTGATAGGACAGCCCTAAGGATCCATCTGAAGATGATCTGCCAGGACGATGGTTTTTGTTCTTGGTGGCCTAAGCCACTTTAGAGGGATCCTATTAGATTCTGTATTATTCCACCCACCCCTCTTGGATACATGCAGAGATGGAGTTTACTTTGCTGTTGTGATCTGAGTTGCATAATCTTGGGTAAATCTAAAGGCAAATGTCCCTCTTTCCTTGGTGACTCAGATACTGCTACTGTAAAGCAAACAAAGTAGGAGTGAGTGAAGTGACAGATCTGCTGTTTGGCTGGAGCTGAACTTTCATTCCGTAGTGTGGGAGCATCTTCTGTTGGTTGATACTGATAGAGAGGAGGGGTGGCTGTGGTCCAATGAAAAATCCAAATCTGTGTCTTTGGGGTTTTTGATTTTAATTCAAAAACCATAAGTCTCTATCTTCAAGCCTTTCCCAAACTTCTCTTCACCTTCTCTGCAGAGAAACCTTGTGAAACTGGGTCCTCCTCTCCCAGTTCTTGGACACTTGTCGTTTAATTTTTCTGTAGGGCTTGGCTAGAAGGCCTGAGATCTGAAGATGTGTCCAAGGCAGGAGCCCTCCAGAAGCCAGAGACTGACCAGGGACATGCAAATGGGTGAAATAAGGCTTGCAAAGTGGAGACAGTTTTTAGGCAAAGCCAGCGTGCAGTAATCCCTGGAAAGTAAATGGGAAAACAGATTACGTTTGTTCTGAGATCTGTTCAATAATGGAGCAGTAGGCAGCTGCTGGCCTGCCTCCCCTGGGTCCCTTGCAGGAGCAGACAGCCACTACATTATTAATTGTCTGCTGCTGGGAGTCCAGTGGGATGCAACGTGGCTTCTGGAGAGCAGCCTGGTGCTTTGGGAAGCAGCCCCTGTCTCCTGCTTCCAGATTTCTTTTCATAAATGTCTCTCCTCTTTGGAAACTCCTCTTCCCAGCATGGTGTCCAAGTGGCTGTTGTCACGAGCACTGTGGCCTCAAGGCAGGGAGTTCACTCAGTGTTCTTGATGTCCTGTGTCACTGTAGCACCTCTCCTGCTCTGTGTCTCATGGTGCAAAACCCCCCAGTGAAAAGCACTGTGCCTCAGAGAGCAGTTGGACAAAGCAAAGGCTGTAGCCTCAACCTGTGCAGGGGAAACCAAGGCAGAGAGTTTGTCATGCAGGTGCAAGGGCTGTGGAAATGCAGCAGGCATCTTCTCAGAGCATTTCTTTCAGTTAGAGCTTATCCTGATCATTGGGAGGAACTCTGAAGGTGGGTCACAGGCCCAGCTTGTTCTTTAGCAGAGGTGCAGCAAGTTTCATTTCTTTCACCACAGTTTCAAACTAGAAAGCATTTCCTTGCTCAGGGCTCCAGGTCTCTTTCGGCCAAGAGGTGGCCTAAAGAACTCTTTCTTTGACCCATTTTTCTTGCTGTCAACTAGGTTTTCTGCTCCATCTTTTGCTGTTAGGCCCAATTGTTGAGTAGATCACATTGTCTGCACAGATAATTCTTGCTCTGACCTGCAGTATGGTTGTGGGTGAATGAGAATTTATTTCAATTCTCCAATCTGTAACAAATAACAACTGCTTTATCTGTTTATCTTGAAACAATCCTTGCTGACCTTCCAGCCAAGGTGCATGCCTTGGCCTCTGCCCTCAGCCTCTGCCAGAGCACTGTGTGCTCACCTGATTGAAAAGCTCGGCTGTTTCGACTGGGTACTCAGACGGTAGAGTCTGTGATTTCAACAGTGAGCTTAATCTTGGAATTAAAAGGTCAAAGTGCACATTTGGCAATTTTTCCATCGTGTCCCCAAACAAAGAAAAAGCTTTACTAGAAGTCCAAACAGAGCAATGAAAAATAGTTATAAAAACTAAGAGCATTCTTTGGCTTTTTCTTTTCACGTCATTTTTTTTTTTTCTCTCTCTTGGAACCCCTGAGCTGCTGCTGCTGGTATATTTCTGTGAGGAATTCTTAATTTCCTATTCACAAAATTTTGCTATTCCAGTGCTGCTTTCTCTTTTTTTTTCTTTACCTTTCTTCAATATAACATCGCCTCACAGTGGCTTGCTTGATAATTTTTGCATGGAATGCTGGAAGGTTCCTCCTGCAAAAGCTGGCTGCCTTTCAAGAAACTGCCTTGTCCTGTTTTTTCAAGTGAAACCAACAAAAGAAAATGTTATCTTTTCCTCTAGCACTTCATGTAATTGGAATGTTTCTGTGCTCGTAGTGGGATGTGGACTGCCCTGAATTACAACTAGTACCCACCTGTATTTCTGACTGCTTCTCACCGAAGCAGTAGCTCACATTTAGAAAGCTTTACTGACAAGCACCCGTGGATTTTTTCCAGCTGGAAAGAATTGTGGTGTTCTTCTGTCTTTGTCTCTCTGGACAGGGCTTTTCTTTAATCGTTGTGCTCCTTTCTTGCTGTGAAGTGATGAAACATGTCCTGTCCACCTGCTGCCTGCAGCGGAATTGCAGCCAGAGGGGGAGCAGGATCTGTGGAGAAAGGGTTACCAAATTATCAGTGTCACCTTGCCAGACTCAGTGGGGCAGCATTTTGTCATCTGCAGTGGCTCAGGGTTAAACCCCAACATGGATGACATATCCCATCAGAATATATTGGCCAAATATACACATAACATTATAGATCTACTGGAGGTGTTGTGGCAACCTCAGAAGAAAATAATTTAGAGGCTACTCACCACTTCAGCTCCTGGGGATTTGGGCATCACCAGATAAGATTTTATCTATTCCTAATTTTTGAATGCAGCTGATATTTTCCCTGTTATGGATACTCATCTTCAATCTGCCATCAGTCTCTTGTGTCTGTAGCTCCCCTGAAGTGGAGAGGGAAGCAGAACCAGGTTCTTTTTATTGAAAAGAGGTTTGGAAAGAGGATCAGACATGGTAAGGATGCCTGTGTGCTTGCCCAGTGGTGTGCAAATGCGTGAACATCTGTGGACCTTTGAGCTGGATGATCCATACTCCCTTGTGTTCTTTACTGGGGGGTAGGGAGGGGGTAGTGAACTGAAATAGAGCATTTATATGCATGGAGAGGATGTAATCTTCCATGCTGATAAGCACTACATTAATGATACAATAAGGAACCATTCATTATTTTCAGCTCTGCTCCCACCCTGGACATCTTACAGGCCCAAACAGGGACTTTTCATGAGCAAAAGAGATTTTTCACAAGGCTCCCAGTTAACCCAATGATGAGGAAGGGGAGAGGGAGGCAGCTTAAATGTTCAGTTTTCTGCTGTGCACCTCCAGGGAGAAAGGCAGTTAAATGGAGATGTGAGGACTTGCCTTGCTTCACAAGGAAATATTCTCTTTTATGTGTATCTTGCCTGTGTTGATATTTGAAAGCTATTTTGGGCCACAACAGCAAATTTAATCCATGGTTTGTTCTCTCTCTAAAGTATTGTACCGTAAAAACTCAGATCAATTTTGACAGCTCCGACTGTTTAGATTGGAGAGAAAAGCCAAACAATGAATCACTCTGAATATTTACAGTTGAATTCATCCCAGGGTACCTGTACCCACCTCACTCTGAAATGAAAGTGTTGTCTGAGGGATGAGCAAAGGCTTAGAGGCTCCCAGTGATTTTCCCAGCTCCCGAGAAGGGCTGTAGCTGTATTACCATGGCTGGGATGTGAGGGGCATCCAGGGCTGATATTGCAGAGGCATCAAGGAGTTCAGAGTGGTCCATGCACTCCCTCTGGGGAGCACTTATTCTACTTACTCCATACTCATTCTGCTGAGAATCAAAGCACTTGAACTAGAGTAGGTGCAGCTTTCTCACCTCCTCAGAGCTGGCTGAAAAAGTGGGAAAGATGCATTCAGAAATAATTAGACAGCAGTCAACTTTCAACAGTCAAAAAAAAAAATACAAACACCCCACAAGAAAACAAACCAGCATACCACAAAGCCCTCACAGTAAGTTATTGAGTGAATTTCCTTGGAAAGCTTGTCGTGTTATAGCCTATGGCCGTGATTTGATATGCAGGAATCAGTATTCAATCCTCAGCTCTGCTCCATTCCTCCTGTGGTCTTTAGCTGAGATGCTCCATTTCCCTCTGGTCTCAGCTGGGAAATCTCTTCTCAGGTTTTTGCCTGTTGCCCCCATCACTGCAGCATCTTCTCCATTAAATTGATGGCGATTGCCAAGTCCTTTGCAGCTTTTATGGGCTTCATAATACTTCCTCACAGGGAGCTCAACAGTCTGTATTGGCTATCACTGTCACCCTCTGAAATACTGCTGTCATTCAGGTACCTAATGTCCCCAATCCCAAAGGATCTGAAACCACTGTACTAACTGCAAACATGTGCAGGGATTTCTTTGCTGTCAAAATGCAGCTGTCTCCTGAGTATGGAGAAGGAGCTGCATGGAGGGGTTACCAGCGAGCAGCTTTTTGCCCCTTTCTTGGGTGAGATTTTGGTCAGAGGCAGGAGAAACCACTCCCTTTACAGGCTGTCCATCCTGTAAAGTCTCACCTGTGCAGTTAGGTGCCAAAAGGGAGACCTGTACATGTTCCCAGGAACTCACACTAAAAGTGCCAGTAAAGGGCTTCTTGCTCACACCTCAGGAGGGTGGGAGTGAGCAGAATCATTATTACTCTGTGGTTTGAACTGGATCTCAAAGTGTTTCTTTGGGAAAGGGGCCAAGGCTGGAAGACACTAGTCCCCAGGTGATGGTGAAAGTCTCTTGGCTGTCACAGCAACAGCAAGTGAGCCTGGGACTTGAGAGCAAATCTTCTCTTCTTTCTACCAGCCCTGCTGCTATGTGCACAGAGATCCTGTGTGCTTCTGTACTACCTCCCAGGGGTATTTGGAGAGAGGCAGGGAACCAGCAGACTCCTCACTGTCCCTGGGAAGTTTCCAGCAACTCACATGAGCCATCAGGAGACTGCAGACTGCCAGGAGCAGAGCAGGAGGGGAGCGGGCCCCCAGATGGGTGTCTCCATGCGTGATCCCTTCACGCTGTGGCAGAGCTGGCTCACCAGCTCCGTGCCAGGCCCCCGGGCACGGGTGAGGCTGGAGGAGATGCTCTTTGATGTTGGCTTTGCACCCCGGGAAGAGCCTTGCTGTGTGGAGTGTAAACAAAATACATCATTTGCAGCCATTGATTTATTGGGCTGTTTTCTGCCTGCAAACTGGTTTCCATCCTCTGCCAGCGAGCTCCTGCTCCTGCACAGACGCTGTCACTGCCCACTGAGAGCAGTGCCAGGGGGAGGATGAGCAGTGCCAGCTGCAACTGAAAAGCAGGGGTCAGCCTCAGCCGCTTTAAGCTATGGCAGCACTGTGCCAGTGCTCAGCCAGGCCTGGGGTGCTGCAGTGGGAAGGATCTGGCCCTTTTTATTTAGGATAAGAATTCCTTTGCACTAGCACAACAGGTTCATGGGCTGTGTGCTGAGTCTATTGGGTGCAGCTCCTTCTTCTTGATGGGCATTGAAGATAAATATTGTCTAGGTACAGAGAAATCTGGAGGAAGGGTGTTGGCATTTCTTTTGGGTGATAGTATGGAGGGATTTATACAGCATGTGTCTTTTTTTTTTTTTTTAGGGTTTATGGAAGGGTTGTTTAGTCCCTGGCCCCTCATACTGTATGGTAACCTCTAGATCTCCTGATCACAGCCTGCTCATTGAATCTGCCTGCTCTGTATTTTAAATTCAGTCTGTACATTACAGTTGGACACAACGATCTTAAGGGTTTTTTCCAACTGAAATGATTCTGTGATCATTGCAGGAAGGAGTCTATGGGCAGCACTCTTTCTTTCTAGTGCCTTCATCACTGTGGTACCCTAAACCTCTTGGCCACTGTGTGTATGTAAATTAAATAAGAGAAAAACCCACAACACTGTGTGTGGCTGGTAATCAAAGGTAGGGAGCTTGCAGCCTAGCAGGCATTTAAAACAACACTTGAAATTCTTGTTGATCTTTTATCATTGCTGGCTGTGTCTGCCAACATTGTGGAAAGCTGAGGTCTGGGTATTACATTTATTGTGGCTCCATTTGTGACAGCTTCTTGGAGACAGAAAGGGAACTGGTGGGGCAAACACTGGCTGGTGGCCAAGGAAAGGCAATATACACCAGGAAGATGCTACAACTCATTCAGTGCAATCATAGCAGCAGAAAAGCATTGGTGGTGGGAGAAAATCTTGCTGAGGTCAGTGATGAGAGATGGCTTGTCAAACACGGTCCAATTTTGAGACAATTCCTTTTCCCCTCCCTCTGTGGGCAGCTGCCCAGGTGTGTGGACCTCTAAAAAGTGCTGTTCTGTAACGTGCCAGATTTGCTTTGGATGACTGTATAACGGGCTATCTCGGAGAAAAATGATGTTATCCTTTGAAGTGCACAAGGCTGGATTGCTCAAGGGAAGTCCTTGAGTAGCAGCTGCTCGCTGAGCATCCTCCAGGCAGGTGGTCAGAGGCTGCCCTTGTGCAAGTGAAACCCAGAGGGCTCTGCAGGAGGGCTGGCCGATGACAAATCCCACACTGGCAATGCAAAGCTCAGTCCAAACTCGGCCCAGGTGTGACTGCATCCTGCTGCCTTTTTACCAGTCTGGGGCTGGGAGACACAGAGGAACTGAGGGAAAGTGACACCCGAGCACTAGGGTATCCTTGGTGGAGAGAAGGGGGCTGGAGGACAGGGAGACTCCTTCCCTCACTGCCTGCCTGTTGCCTTGGGTAGTTTGCACTGTGTATTGAATGCAAGCATGGTGGATTTATCATCTGGGTAGGATGTTACCATGGCACTTAGCTCTGCACAGCTCAGCTAGATAGATGAAGGCACTGCCTGTCTGTCGGTCGGCGTCCCGGGCGCTGCGTGGGGGAGCAGGGAGGCAGTGAAGTGTCTCCTCGCCTGGTGGAAAGGGCTGCTGGGAACCAGCGCCAGCAGAACCTCCAGAAAGGCTCTCTCCCCTTGATGCCTTTTCCTCCTCAGGGGAGGCAGGTTCATTAAGTGAAGAAGCTTTGTGGCAGCAGGGAGCCGGGCTGCTGCCGGGAGAGGATTGCCTGGCACTCGGCTGTGCTGTGCAGGCTGCCTCTCTTAAATCTCTGCCCTTTTAAATGGGATTGGCTTGTTTGTGAGCAGGCAAAATGCCCTTCTAGCACATGGGCATTAGCGTAAGCGGGTGAAGCCGCCAAGACATCATTGCTGATCATTAAGTCTGTTTATAAAGGCGAGGCCAGGAGCCAGGAGGGCCCCACGGATCCAGTCCTGCTGCTGTAGCCGAGCCAGCGGCAGAGGCTGCTGTGTGGGTAATTCTGCTCCCACAGAGAGGAATTTTTACATTCAAATCATCCTGTGTGAGTCAGGCCCGTGGAACTGGCTGGTTGCTCTTCTGGACACAGTGTGGCAATGACAGAGAGTGGGGATGGGGGTCTCCCCCCAGGGCCATGTGTTTTTCTCTGGGATGGCAAAGCTGCCACTTGCTCTGTGGTGGAGAGATGGGTCTGGGGCCAGGACTGGCCTCAGTGGTACCTGCTCAGGGCAGAGCTGTGCAAGGGTGTAGGCAGCTGCCTGCCCTGGTGGGCAGGGTGAAGGCAGGTGCTGGGATTTTGACAAGAGCAGCCCTTCCAAGTAACCCTTCCCCTAGCACAGACCTTTCTGCAGACTCATGTGTTACTGGGCCTGTTTTTTTCTTTTTTCTTTTTTCTTTTTTTTTTTTTTTTAAGTCCACTAAATTCAGTAGAAGAAACTTGTGAGGATGGCATCAGCAGCCAGGTCTGGGCTCCTTGGGCATTCCCAGGGGAGTGGAGCCTGGCCCCATGCAGGGCACACGCTGCAGGCAGCTGGACACAGGCACAGCCGCCCCTTCCCCGCCTCTTGTCACACTGCTGTTGACATCTGCTGCTGCTGACACCAGCAATGTGCTCCACAATGGGCTCTTGGCACTGCTCATCTGGGTGGAAAAGCAATGAAGGGAGCCAGCACCTGCTCTCAGAAGTTCGTGAACTTGTTTTCATTTCAGTGCTTCCTTGGCCCAGACAAAGGCCAGCATGATGGGATGTGGTGATGCTGGAGAAGAAAAAAACCCTTGGCAAGAGCAAACCCTTTTGCTGCCACTCTGCCCTGTGACTTTCTAAAGGGAATAGCACGAGGGTTTTGGGAAGAAGCCTTTGAAACAAACCCACTTGTGCTTGGCAGTCAATCCCTGTGGTGTTCTGCTGTATCTTGGTGTTCTCCCAGCCCCAGCTGAGGCTGGAATTAGCTGTGGGCCCAGGGAAGGGAAATGGCAGCACCAGCTTTGCCTCCTTGACTGAAGAAGGTCCCGTCTGGAAAAATGATTTGGTTTCAAGTCAAAGCTGCCACTTGAACTTCTGGGGACTGTTAGTAGAAGCTGAGTAAATGTTTCCACTCCACTCTAGGCCACTATTTTCTCATTTATTTGTGTACTAGCCAGATGCAAAAATGCTGAAAGTACAACAAGGTAAGAATTTGGGTTCCAGCACTACCAGAGGCATAAGGCAGAAAGCAACCATGTCTGAGGAACATCTCCTGCAAAACAGACTGCCTGGCCAGTCTGCCCTAGAGCTGCCACTGAAGAGCAATCAATGTTTGCCTTGCTGGGCTTGGAGCACAGGGAGTGGAAGAACTAGTGTTCCTGTGAGGGCTGGATGCTAAATGGAAAACAGTTTTACGCTGATTTCCAGATTTCCCAGTCTCTAATGTCCTGTATGTGGTTTGGGTGGCCAGTTTAGGAATGTCTGGGTTATTGAGCTGGTTAAAATATTTGTGCCTTGGCTCTTTGCCAGCCGGAGTAAAATAATCCCCTGTCACTTTGGTAAGGGACATGAGTGTTTATGGGGTCCTGCTGCTGGTGCATCCCCTGGAGCCCAGAGCATATGCAGCATCCCCGGCTGAGCTCCTGGAGAACACTGGCCATCACCAGAGAGGGGACAAGTGTCCTGCTGATCTCATGGGGACATGGCTGCACTTAGAGGAGCAGTGGCCATGTAGCAGGGCAGTAGAAAGGTGCCTTTAGCCAGTGCAGAGATCCTCTGCCTGCCCAGTGTGGTGCACATACTAAGTGCAGAGTAGTTTCTGACCTCACTCAACACTGGGAAGGAAAAAGAGCTTGTGTCCAGCTGTGACTGGCAGGGGAAATCAAATGCTCCTTCATCGAGGTGTTAGTGTGGCTCTGCTTAACATCCACAAGTGATGGATGCCTCCTAGAGAAAAGGTGTTGCAACCCATCACACGCCTGAATCGTGACAACAAAGGGTTTCTTCTTCCACGCCTGTCTCCTCTGCTCTGGCAGCGTTTTGCACACATCATTCCCGAGGTTGAGATCATTCATGCTGGAATAACTTATAAAGCATCACTGTACTGCAAGGAATTAAACTTCTCTTCCTCTGCAGCCTTAAAAGGAAGGACCTAAAGGCAGGATACACAAATGGATGAAAATTACTGATTTTATTCACTATTATTACCATTTTTATTTTTTTTTTCAAAATAAAATTGGATCTGGGTAATTTAATAATCCTTAAATATTCTGGGTGGGGATGCAGAACTGAAATGTAGTCAGCATTCAGCACTTTGGAGAACCAGGGTGTATTTTTGGTGTCTAGGGACTGTTTTAGGATTGTAACTGTAGTTGATTGGACAATCGTTTCCAACACATTGCTTCTACCACGTTTACTTCACACTTTACACAGCAGATATTTTTTTTACTGCAAGCACTGTAATGCAAGCAGAGTCTATGATGCTAGTTGCTAAGAGCAGACTTGCAGAAATGAGGCTGGAGTGCAGTGGTTCTTCCCCATCTCTGAGCAGTCAAGGGGCTGTATTTGCTGTACTTACAGCATTTGAGGACTGGATAAGGCTGAACCTCTTTCCTGGGCATAGTGGAGTTTTTCTGCTAGTGCTTTGTGGGATGCCAGGATCTAAATACAGCTGTAGATCTCTTCATTCATTCAAAGAAAAAGACAGAAAAATAAAATCAAAGTCAGATACTAGTGTTGCCCTGGTCAACCTGGATTGTAGGTTGTGGGCAAATGGGCTGGGAGGTCAGTGATCCAGGACAAGTAACTAGTCCAACTTCTTAGTCTCATTGCCTAAAACCAAGTTATCATTTCTTCCTTCATTCTCTTGCCAGTGCTGTGTTTATCAGGGCTGCAAAGCAGCGTTAAGTACCAGTGCTGCAGAGGGAATGGCTGGCTCTGCAGGGGGCAGGCAAAATATATGTTCTTCCTGACACATTTGCTGCAAGCCACCTTCCCCGAAGGTGGCACATTTGTTATTATCCCAGGAAGGTGAAGGATGTGCTACCACGAGATGTAATTCACCTCCTGCCAGAGCCATCCATCCATCCCTGCAGCCCAGCATGGGAAGGAGCACAGCTCTGTGCTGACATCAACTGTCAGCCTCTTCTGGGCAGCATCAGAGCAGCACCAACAGTCACCGCATGCTGGCAAACAGGAAGGGCTGGCTTTGGCCGAGGTGACAGCACCAGGGGTGCACCCTGATTTACCTGGCATGGCCAGTCCTCAGAGCCACCCCTGCTGCTGCTGGAGCAGGGACTTGCCACAAATGACAACAGCTGAAAACCTTAAGGTCAGATTGGGTTGGGATGACTGTTCCCCTCTGTCTAAATCACATTCTCAAGTGGAGCTTAAGTGATTAAATAACCTCAGCACTCACGTTCCATGGTAGTTTCTATGTCTGCTTGTTTGCTGGATAGGAAGATGATTAACTGAGAGATAATTTCCCATCATTTGGGTTTTGGGGTTTTTTTGGAAGTCTGGGCCTGCAGATTATCCTGGCACTCTTAGGGGTGAGCAGTTTCTCATGTCCTTGAGAGTAAATGCCAAACTGCTCAGGCTTGGCTGCAGCTTTGCCTTTATTTGCCAAGGACTTCAGAGCGTGCCTGAAGAGCAGAGCAAGAGGGAAGAGAGAGAACAGACAAGTAATTCTGACACACTTTAGTATTCCTGGCGGTGCTGCTGCCATCAGCTGTTCTATCAGCTTTCACAGCCCATGCTATAATTAAGATCTGTCAACACTGATAAAAGGGAGAACATTCAGTCAACTAATTAAGTATTGCTTTAATACTCTAATATTTAAATTCAGGTTCCTAAATCAGCAGAATAATAAAATGTTTTATGTCTGCTTAAATGGCAAGGGAACAGAATGTGAATATCTCAAGAGCAGATTTAATTATCAGTCCGCCTTGTCCCCACGGAGCAGAGAGGATCTCGGAGCTGGTGAAGGGGAACCAGGATCTCTGATGGCTGCCAGAGGTGAGCGTGGAGGTGCAGAGCTGACCAGAGAGCAGCTCCCCAAGCTGGTGGGAGCTGTGTAACCCAGCAGTGTGTGGCAAGGGCTTAAATAAACCTGAGGATGCTCTGGAGGGAGGTGGGCTCACTAAGCAGGGGGAGGGAAGTAGCTCCTGTCACTAGAAGGAATATGGCAGTCTTATCAGCTGGGCTCACAGCCTGCAATTCTCTGCTGCCACTCCTTGTTTCATTAGCAGCATGTTGTCAACTCTCCCAGACTGTATGTCTGCCCCACCATCACCTCTTTCTGGAAGCTGTGTACTATATGAAGTGTTAGGGATCAGAAGTTGACTGAATAGATATATATTTTTTTTAAACGGCAGTTGCTCCAAAAGGCTTTAGCCAAGATTGCAGACTTCTTGTGCTGCACTCTTCAGATGTTACTGGATGAAGGAATGCTTGGTCCCAAGAGTTTTCAGAAAATACTGTGACCTCCAGTTTACATCATGGCCTCAGCAGTATGAAATGACTTGCCCAAGGGCAGTTAGAGTCTGTAGCAGACTTTGGGAAAGAATCAAAGTTGACTTAGTCCAAGTTAAATGCTTTGGTTTGTTTGAAATTGTCCTGGAGCAGGAATTACTGGTATGTGTGCTATAGATGCCCTGCCTTTGCAAAATTGAGGATTTTATCCGAATGCTTGAGTTTTGGGGAAAAGGTGTGAAATTCTGCGTAACTTGGCCACTCTGTGGGAAATGGAGTGTGGGTCACCTCCAGCGGGCACCTCAGCTGTCAGGTACTTGTGTGAGGTTGGGATGGATGCCCTCCTGCATCTCACCCAGAGGGTAGACATGGGCAACTGCAGAAGGCATTTTGAATTGAGTAGCTAAGGAGAAAGCATCTCTGGAAGAGAAATGCCACCGTGAATTCACAGTAGAGCACCTGAGTGCAGCTCGAGGGTTGTTATCCTCTCTCTTTCTCCTGGCAGCTTCACGTCGCAATTATTTTTTGGGCTGGCTGTGGCTGCTCTTACTGTGTGACTGGCATGGGTGCTTCACAGCAGGTGATTTTCTGTCCGTGCTGCCCAAGTGCTTCAGACCTGAGCGTGTCACTTGGTAAGTGAAATGGGATGACCAGCAAAACTATTGGGTTTATTTGTTTTGAAATAGAGAAATGTGGCAATTTCATACCCTGCAGTTCCTTCCTGACAACTCGTCCTCCTGCATCACATTGCAGTGAGTGACAGCAACCAGAGGCTATTCATAAGGGTGGCATCTCAGCATGTAATAATCATAATTACATGAAATAATAACTATCTAAAGGGCAGCATGGTGAGTGACAAGCCAGAGAATATACCTTGACACCTGCCAAAGATGTACTAAACACACAGAGAAATTTTCCCCAGGATCCTGTCACTTTGTCAACTAACAGAACCAGCCAGAGTTAATAAAATTACTCCAACAAAGTCAAGCAGGGTTTTCTCCCCTGCTGTCAGAGGCTCTCCACTGTAACACAGGTTCACAGAGTCATTGAGGAGTTTGATCTGGCAGTGCTTTTGTTGCTACTATTTTTGGCTGTAATTAATTGGAGAAGTTCCTCTGCATGGAGTTTAATCTGATAATTATTAGTGATCATAGTAATAACGGATAAAGTGCAGCTGGCAGCAGGCTTTGGGGACCTGGCTAAAAAACCCTGGAAAGGTTTGACATTTCCTTTGCTACTGTTTAATTCTGCCTGTGTGTAAGGGCTAGAGTCCAGGATGAGAAGTACAGCATAGCAGCTCTAAGTAAAAATGTAGAATTTTTACCCTGATGTTCAGCAGCAAGTGATCTTCTATTGTATTCTGAAAAGCAAACATGGAAATTGTCTGGACAGACCCCCTACCCTGAAAAAAAAGGTTATGGAAAGACAGGAAAGAGATGTCAGCAGATAATGTGTGTAGATAAAAGATGGTCCTCTGCATCTACTGTTAAGGGTATTGCTTGTATCCCAAAGGACTTGACCTTCTAAAATCATCTGCAAGTTATCCCAATCTCCCTGCAAATGAAACAAAAACTGCTGGCCAAATGCTGGACTTTCTGCCCAAAGGTCTGGCTTGTGCTGTGGGTGGGCTCAGGACAGATACTCCCAATTGTCCTGAGCATCTAACAGGAGTCATTGGAGGTGGCCAGTGCTCTCCTACCAAAGGTGTGGGGACCACTGTAGGGCTGGAAGATTCAGGGCTATTTTTCATGTCTCATTAAGATTACATTATGTGCATGTTATGCATCTCTAGAGCTGTTCTTTGTCGCTTTAAAAATTCACACAGGAAAACGGAGATGTGTGAGAGGACTCACTTTGTTCTGAAGGGTTGTGAGGTGTGGTGTTTGGCCGTGTCTGGTCATGTTCCCTGATACAGTCCCTCACTTTCTAGGGCTCCTGTGCCTCCCTATCCTCCCTTGGCTTGTGTTTAGGTAGGAGAGTGGAGAGCACTGTGCGGGTGCAGCACAAACCCAGGGTGCCCGTGTCCCTGGAGAAGGGTGGGAGACATCACGGCTGGAAATAACCCACAGGAGAAGTTCATACAAGAGGTTTATTTATACTCCTGGCTGGATGCACCAGCGGTTTCCATGGGAATGGGAAGGGCTGCACAGTAGGATGGCTGCTCTTATTGCACATGATAGAGAGCTAATAGGGAAGGCTGCAGCCTCCTTAAACCCTCGTTAATCCAGCCCCTGCCAGGTGCTCCGGCCCTTCCTCCGGGACACGCTCTGCTGGAGGCAGGTCCCGCTTGCAGGCGGGGGCGGGTCATGAAGAGAGCTGTGGATTTGAGGGAACAAATTCACATTCCTGTTGCAGTGCAGGGGTAGCAGCAATGTTCTGTGTAGCCTTTTGGTGATTGTTATCCTGGAGAGCAGAGGTGAGGGTGTTTTATTTCTTTATTTCTATTCCCATCAGGAAGCTGTCGTGGGGGAAAACTGCGGGCAGAGGTTGGTTCATTCTCACCAGGCCTCACTCCTGTGAGGCTGCACAGAGAGTCCAGCCAAGAATGCAGGTGAATTCGGTATCCACTGCTCACTGATGGAAGCTGGTTCCCCTCTTGAGGGGCTGCCAGGAAAATTCTGCTCCTGGGGCACATTCCCTGCAGGGCTTTTCCAGGCAAAGCCTGGCCCCAGGCTTGGTTTCACAGGGCAGGCATCCCAGAGGGAAGGAGCTTGGCTGTTCCTGCAACCCTTCTAGTAATGAAGTGGCCCTAACACCTCCTCTTGGCTGCCTTGAGGGACAGTACCAGCCTCACCCCGCTCCTCTCCCCCCTGCAGCCACACACTGTGGACTGACCTGCTTTGGAAAAGCGGGTGCTGTGTCCATCCCCTAGCCCAGGCTGGGCTCCGTGGAGGGGTTGGGGTGACTGCACAGCACCCACCTGAGTCCAGCAGCGCTCCTGGCAGGGGCAGCTGCACCCCAGGTTTCCCTGGATGTCCCTGAGGGGCTCTCGGGCTGAGTGTCCCTGCAGCTGCGTCAGGCAGAACAAAATCTGAATCATCCCATCATTTGCTCGGTGGGCAGGGATTTCTGGAAGCGTGTGGGTTTGCCGGGAGCCACTGAGTGCCATCTGCTGGGCGAGGGGCTTTGCTCCGGGGGCTGCAGTGTGCTGGGAAAACATTGAATCATAGAACATCCGCAGGGAGACAGAGATTGGCAGGGAGAGGCTAAGGGCTGTTAATAATACAGTAGGTAGGGGAAAGCAGAGGATAAAACACACCAAAAATTGCATTCAGACAACACAGATGACAGTTATTTTGATTTGTAAATGTCTACCTAGTTGGAAAAGCTGCCATAAATAATACCTGGCTGTCAGGCTGTCCTGCTCCACAGGCTGTTCCGAGCAGGGCTGCGCTCAGGCGTGCTGCTGATGGGGGGCTATATTTTTCACAGTGTATATACAGGATAAACATATACTCTTCTTGCACATGTTTGTCATTGACAAATCCCTGCTGCATCTGCACTATGTCATTACTGTGTTCAGTCACTTGAGTCTTACTTTAGAGACAGAGGGTTGTTGAATTGTTTTATATATATATATATAATTTTCCTTCTTGTCCCTCAGCTAAGGCAGGAAAATCCTTCAACCTACACTCTCTTTTTGGTGTAACACAAATTGACTGTTCATTTTGGGTTTGCTGTAGCAGTCAGCAGTGACATTAGTGCTCACTGGAATCTCTGGGTAGCCCCAGTAATGCACCATGCTGCAGTTTTGTTCCCCCCAAGCTGGGAAGCACATAAAACAAAGCCATTTCCAGGAAGATACTATTGCCAATATTTCACCTGTTTTGTGGATAAACAGAGCACTTAAGTCTTCGGGGCTATCAATATTTATAGATTAATCTGTTTGAAGACCAAGAGGGAGTGTTTATCGTTATCCCCCCTGCCCACCATACACTGCAGGGCAGCGTCGTCCAGTGCCCGTAGGCAGGGAGAAGCTGTTCCTGCTGGTGATCCTGACTCCAATTCAGCATGTGGGCATCCATTTCTTGATTGGAGCAGGAACTAGCAACAAGGGCAGGTGCTTCTTTGGGGGGATTTGTCTGAATAGTGTCTGCTATCCCTGATGTGATGCAGGCTTACTGTGTCCCCTGGAGCATCCCACATCAGCCCAGCAGGTACCCATCAAACGCTGCTTGGAGCTGTGACCTTTTCTCCTGTAGAGCAGCAACAACCTGCTGCTGACTTGTTGAGGACCCCTTGATTCCTTGGTCTGTTCCCACAGCTCACATTGTCTCTCTGCTCAGTTTGGGGCTCAACACTGTGTCTGAACTCCCACTTCTCTCGTCTGGCACAGTAAGAGTTGAGCCGAATGGCTGCCAAGGCACTGGTTCTGTAGAGGGTCTGCACCCAGGGAAAGCTAGCACCCAGTTACTCCACATTATGCTGGCTGCTGCTGCCCCAGGCTTTATTCTGCTACTGATAGCCTCTTTCTCTCTGGCTTTATTTTTGTATGGGCCTTTGATGCAGGATGGCAGGCTTTCAGGGTGGTGATCATCTCTCCTTGGGTTTGTTGATAGTACATACTGGGGCTGCTGGGTATTTCTGCAAACACAGAGAGTCAAATCATGTTGTATTGTGTTAAAGGGAAATTTCAGACTCTTCTAGCTGTGTTGCCCAACAACATCAAGTGGTTCTTGAAAGTGCCTCCTGAAGGTGCTGATCAGGGAGCTGGATTTTATGGTCAAGTAATTGGTGAGAAGGAGAAGAGACTGAGGAGGGTTTTTACTTCTCCCTGGCAGCTCTGAAAATGGCTCAGGAACAAGCTCAGAATCCTGAGAGAGTCACCTTAGCTCAGCTGTGTCCTGTGTTTGAAGTGCCATAAATAAATAGCTGAAAAGTCCCCTGAAGGTTTGGGAAACATTTAGGGGCAAGCCTAGAAGGATTTATAGCTTCCCATCAAGAATCATGTGAAATTCATGGCTGTGCGTGACTTTGTCTGGGTATTTGAGTTTTGCTTTGCATTCTGGGCTCAGACAGATTTGCAAGAGAAATTAAGGGGAGGCAAAGTCTGCAGCTTGAACTGAGCACAGTGTTCACCTACACTTGGGAAGCCAAGCTGCTGGGTGTCTTGCAAGGCTGGGAGCTTTGGACTAAAAAGGAAATTTCCCTGTTAAAAATGCACAAATCTTCTAAGAGTTCTTTGAAGGTCCAAAATGCTACCAGTAAATGCCACATCTGAAAATACATTTTGCACCACAGTTGGCTTTCATGAACCATTTCTGCTGCCCGACCTTCTTGGGATCCCAAAGCAGAATTGGCTGTTAAAGTGCCTTTTTATTTTCTTTGCTCCATGATTGATCTGTCTTATCGTGTCACGGAACTATATATAGCTTCTCCCTACCGGGAGACATGGTGGCTGCTCCTGGCTGTGTCACCTCGGGTCGGATTAATTAACCCTGACATCATCCATTTTCATGGACAGAGATCCCATTCCCTGCTGCTTGTAAACAGAAGCCGCTTACAGAGCGGAGCAGGCGGGAGGCGATGGGGAGGCTGTGTAAACACCATCGGGTCGCACAGAGCCAAGGCATTTCCAGTGCCTACTAAAAAGAGCAGAAGCCAACTTTTCATCTCCTTGTTTTTCTTAGGGCTTAGCAAGGAACCAGTCAGTTTGCAGCAGCTCTGATTACAAACATTTGCTCTTTTCTTTAGCCCCTGATGACTCGACTGTTGGCTTGGTGACAGCGTTTATCCAGTGTCAGTGCTGCAGCCGTTCAACAGCACTTGGCTCTTCTCTCCGAGGCCAAGCTGTCCCCAGAGCCTCATAAAAACAGCAAGGCTGGGGTTTCCTTCGAGGGGCTGTTCTGGCTGAGATGTCAGGGGGGGGATTTGGGGTTGAGGAGCCGGGAGCAGGCAGTCGACACATGGCTTAACCACCAGCTCTGGAAGGCTGGAATAGCTCTTCCAACCTTCTGCAGGGGTTAAGAAGCAAAGACAGGCAGCTGCTCCAGCTCTGTAATACCCCTTTGTCACTAGAAGTCCTCAAGTGCAGCTGGATTCTGCAGTGTTGCTGCTTTACCTCGTGGTTTAGTGTTTTTCTAATTTGTGCTGCTAATCCATACTAGAATTGAGTGTCTTTTTAGAGAACAAAAGAAATCTGAGCAGTTTCAGGGGGAAATTGCTTCAAAGATCAGCTTTAGGTGACCACTGTTCTCATGCGTGCAGGAAGGGCTTTTCCTTTCTCTCTCTTATCCCCTTCCTACTGCTGTCCCAGATTATTTCCCCACAGTACCTCCCAAGCCCAACAGCCTCAACCCTTCTGCCCAACCTTGCTGGCCAGCAATGGCCTGTGCTCTGGCAGAGGCAAACCCTGTGTGAGTGCTGGCGAGTTGGTGCTGCAGAGCAGATGGTGGGGAGAGCCTTCAGCGGGAGGTGGGAGCACTGGTGGGGACCTGTGTGTGAGGGGTTGTGCTAAAGAAGGTGGATTCATGAGCTGGAAGAAAGTCTGGGGGTTTTTCAGGCTCCTACTGTGACCTATTGAGAATTCAAGTGATTTGAAGTCTCTGCAAAGCATCTCATGTTTTTTAGATGTGATGCCTTCATCCTGTCAGTTCTGTAGTTGCTTGTGAACTGGTGATGAACTGGGACAGGGATTTTTGCAATTTAGCACATATTCCCATCCGCTCAAAGCCAATGGGATTTTCTGTTGATTCCTGTGGGACTGATTTTCATGTTATGGCTGAGCTTTGTGTGTGATGTCCTATATTTCTCTTCAACTTTTTAGAACATACTTTTCACTAACAGTTCTAGTGCTGAACATGAGGATACAAGGGAGAAAACCTAGCTCTCTGTCTTTAGGGCCCTGCAATTAACTTTACCCCTTTTGAGAGAGACCCTGCCTGAGTAAAGAGCAAAAAATGCAGTGTTCTCTTTCACGGCTTTGCTGCATTTTGGGACCTCATAGACTAAGATCTGTTCATGCTGCTCCAGTCAGAGAAATAGCCAAAAAGGGCTTCAAATTAATACAGGATACCTCATCCCACTGTTTTCCACTTTCTATGGAGGTATTCCCAAGCCCAGCCTTTTGCAGCCCAATGCATTGCAACACACACAGGACCAAACACAAAGGGCTGTTCCTCTTCAGGTTTGGGCTCTCCTCCATTTCTCTGCTCAGATTTTTTGGGCTTTTTTTTTTGTCTTCCTTGTTTCATTGGTGCTGTTCCTGCTGAGAGCTGGCAACCAAACGGCAGTGAGTCAGGGGGAGTGGGAGGCAGCTGGGCTGAGACATGCTTGGTAGGCTCCTTCTGGAGTTAAGAATCTGCCAGTGCCTCTGCAGGACAGCTCTGAGGTCACCCCTGTGTTTAGGGATGGAGATGATGGTAATTTCTCAGGACAGCAGCTGGAAAGGCTCTGTGTAAATCTGGTGATGCAGGATGTATGAAGCAGCAGGTGGGAGGTGGGGACAGGAGGGACACAGCGTGTCAGACACTGCTAGAGGAAGAGCATCCAGCTGCAGTGCTACCAGCCCTGAGCATCCCACGTGCCAGCTGGGTTCTGTTCTCCAGGGAGGGAAGGGGGCAGATACCTGAGGTCCCAGCAAAGCTTGTCCTGCAGCAAGCCCTTGGCAGATGTTAAAAAAAATCAGAGTTTAAAAAAGTTCAGGCAGTTGGGGGTGGGATTTAGGAGGTTTGGGTTGATTTGCTGACTTAGCCGTGGGCAACCTTGGCACAGGTCCTGTAGCTGACCCTGCTGCTGGTATCACTGAGCTTTGGCTTAAGACTCTCAGAAACAAGCATTGTGGTGGTGTTTTGTTGTCGTTGGTTTGATTTTATTTTGTTGTTGTTTGTTTGGAGCAAAAGTGTTTCCCTTTTATTAGAAAATGTTGCCAAAGGATGACAGGGGGAGAGAGCATGAGAGATTAAGTCTACTCGTGGGCTGGATCAGAGTACAATATTTTGTCTCCCACTGTGCTACCAGCTGTAGGAGACGCAAATGTCAGCAGTGCTGCAGCAGGCAATTGCAGTTGGAGGGCAGCTGCCCCTGCTGTGCACTTGGCTTAGACCCTGAAATGAGGACTCCTTCTCCCAAGGCTCTTTGCTTTACACCTTCTTGTTCAAAGTCTGAACGGAGTTCGTGTCCCTCGGCGTGACCCTTGGAAAAGCAGGGGATAGTGGGAAGAGAGAGAGCTCAGCAGCAGTGCTGTGCTGGCCCTGTGGAGAAAACGGGCTGCTGTCAGCTTGGAGCGTTGCCCTTATCTGTGCCTCATGAGCATCTTCCTTCTCAGACTGTTGCATGTGATATTTATTTCTCCAGCCTTCACAGTACCCATTAGCTCTGCATTTTTCTGGCTGCTGTATCATTTTTCTACTTCTTGCCCATATTTTGTGAACTTCCCCAGGCCTGTTATTTTTCTTTCATTTCTCTTCGCAACACGTTTCATTCTGGAATGATCCGAGTTCCTGTACATTTTGGTCTGTGTTCTGCTTTCAGCACATTAATAAAAATAATTCAAATGGTACTAGGCTGCAGACAAATCCCTGTAGTATCCCTTGAGTATTTCCCGTTAAGCTGATGCATTTCTGGTCCTTATTTTTCCTTTGTTCATTATGCATAAGGCAGCATTAAACAGGGATGGAGGTGTGTGTAGCTGAGCCAAATTGGAAGCTGATGAGTAATAAAAAAATTGTTCTGTGTTTGTGAAATGAGGAGTGGGGTACAGTGGCCTAATATGAAAGCAGCCGTGAGAAGGGGTATGGAGCATGTTAATGTTGGGAAGGTGTCAGTTCAGCACAGCTCAGATGCTGTTATCTCTGGATTAAGCAAACTGTGTCTCTTGATCATCGACTGCGTGTTGATGTGAACCAGCAGCGGTGGGGCAGTGGGTGCTGTGCCTGTGCCAGAGCAAGATGTGCAGCCAGCTGCTGCTGGGCTACCTGTGCTGTGGCCTTGGCAGAGAGGTGTGTGCCTCCCTGGCTCCCAGCTCGGGAGGAGGGAGAGTCTTACACTGGGAAAAAGGAGTGGGCCGTGTGTGTGCCCAGGCACAGCTGACCCACTGGAGTGAGGGCTGACCATATCTGCAGGTCCATTAGCTTTAACAAATGTGGTTAAATGTGTGGTCTGCGTGGTGCCAAAGCCAGACTTCGGATACAATTTCCTTGCAGGACTTGTGGCAGGAAGAGTTGCCTTTTAAATGCCTTGATAGTGAAAAGCAGAGGGCTGGCTGATTGCCATTGGGGCTTACCCTAGAAATACCTTGACTGGTCTCTCTGGCCAGTGCTTCCTTGGCATGGGTTGGGACCAGACATCCCCCTCTCGTCAGTAAGACATCAGCACACGTGTTCCTTGGTGGGCTGGCAGGGGATTGCCCCTAGGATGGGGGGGGGTGACATGTTGCTGTCCTTGTGCACCTCAGAGGCCGGGTCCCCTCAGTGCCACCTCTCCTCGCCCCAGCTGCCAGTACAAGCTGTGAGCTGCCTGTGGCTGGGGGTTTTGCTTGTGAGCTGGAGGAGAGCAGGGAACCAATGAACCTGTGCCACCAGGAGACCTGCATGTGGAGAAGTGTATTTGTCAATCAGCATGTTTTCTTCATTTATTCAATGTACTTCGCTGAAGAACTATTATATATAATTGGTTCTGGATTACTGCACAGACCACATTCAGATAACACTTGTCACTTTGGGAATAGCTAAGGATACATAACAAACCAGCAGCAGCATGCTGGGGCTGAAGGGCTTTATGTGAGTGGATGTTTTGTTGTTGTTTTGTTCTTAAGTGTGTCTTGAGGAATAAAAACACACAGATATTTTAAGCAAGCACTTCCTTGCACAGATCTGTTTTGTTTTGAAACATCAAGTGTGTTCCTTTAACAGTTGAACATGATTGTGCTGCTCTTCTGATGCAGAGCCAGTGATGTTTATTTTCTTAGCTGAAATTATTTCCTCAACAGATTTGTTTTTGAAAGGACTCTGCTCTGTGCATATCTTGTTCAAACTGAAGCTCACTTAGCTACTGCTCTTCTCTTCCAATAGATCCCTTGCAGATAGGGAGCAATGTTCATATCCAGACCATCATAGGAGGACATCAAATTCTGTATGAAACATTCTTTAAGCAAATGAACTCTAAAACCCTGGGCTTGATTATCTCAAAGAATCCCTGCTGAAACTAATAAGGCAGCACCATGCAAAAGACATTCTAGGCTCAATATTACCAAGTATTAATTATTGTTATCTTTTTGCTAGCTGATAGCAGTGGTTGCAGCCCTGCAATTTAGCTTTCCTGCAGAAAGAAAAATAAGGGAACAAAATTAGAAAATAAAGCTCAATGTGAATGTATTGGACCTGAAACAGAAGCTGTCACAGAACACTGTGGTTTCTCCCCCAAACCACAGCTCAGTGTGCCTCTGCTTTTAAAAAACTGGCTTTAGAAGTGTCTGCACTAGAGAGCAAACTTTGCTGCTGCTCTCCTTGTTGTGGAGAACCTTTTCTTGCACTGCTGAAGGCAAGAGAAGCCCAAAGAGTAGGTGAGGGGAAAGATCAAGGTGTCTTTTCAAGTCTACCACGTGCGCTCCAATAGATGAAAATTAGATGACTTTGTACAACAGTGACATCTGGTGATACCCATCAATATTTACTGTTTCTATCTGCTTTTTAAAGGGGTGGAGTTACAGGCTGCATATTCATGATTTCTTGAGAAAAATGTTAGAGCAGAGCACTTGGGCTTGACTCAAGACTTGCCAGGGCTGCTCCTGGCAGCCAGTTTGCTCTGCTTGGTTTGGGTGTGCTGATGTGTCAGGGGCAAAGGCTGGATGCAGAGGGATGGCACCAGCAAGGAAGGCTGCTGTGTGTGGAGTGGGTTGGGTGACAGGCTGCTCTGTGCTACTCAAGTGAGATGAAGAGACAGGAACCTCTGTGACTCTTCCTGTGTCCCTCTTGCTGTCAGTCCCTGCATTAACTGGAGATGCAGTCCCTGCTACAAGTGTGTTCTTCCCATTGCAGACCTTGATTCTTCTCAGCCTTTCTAATTACCAGGGGAAAGTGTTCAAATCAGATGGAAAGCACTCTTTTTATGGATGAGGATCTGTGGTTGAAGCCACAGTTTGTTCTCCATGTGTTCTTCTGCAGTCAGGAGAATTGATTATGTACCTTTCCTCTTTCCTTGCTGAGTATGGGCTGTCTCTGCTTTCCTGCTTCGTTTGCACCCAGGGCTGTGACCTCAGAAAAAAGGGCACATTCCCACTAAATGGAAAGGAGGGCATTTTCTGACCTGTCTGTCATCACCTGGAGGTCAATACACCATAAAGTTGTACATCAAACCCCTTCACAGTGCTTGTGAAAATGAAAACAATGCAGGGAAAAAAAAAAAAAAAAAAGAGGTTTCTGTGGGTTAATTCAAATTTGTGGAGTGCTGGAAGGAAATCAGGTTATTCCCCTTCTTCAAGGGGTTTGAAGTGGCTCTAGGACTAAATGCTGGTGGTGCATCTAGAGCACTTCCCAGGATCCATGCTCAGATGAACACCTGATGCCTGCTGCTATGTCTCTTGAAAAGAGAGAGCTGTGCTCCTGAGGGCAGGCACTGGGGACTCTCCTGTACTGAATCAAGCATATAAATGATGCTTAACAAAGAACTAATAAGAAAAATGATGGTTTGGATCTGCAAACACAGGGGACGGAGGGAGAGGCCTGTAGTGAGGCTGAATTTGATTTCCTTACTATTAGATATTATACATATACACAGAGTCAGTGTGATTATTCCATACCTGTTTCTTTCCAAGGATAGAATATGAACTAAATCACCCCTTGGAGAGCAATAGTAAGATAATATTTTCACACCATTAGTCAGATGCTAAAATACCAATGCACTTTTCCTTTTCCCTGGTAATATAAAACTAGAAACAGCAGTCTAACAGGAAGGTAACACCTTGTATGCTGCCCAAGGAGGTTTCTCAGTTCTGCAGACTTTGCTATAATGAAAAGCTGCAGCTGCTCTGTGTTTCCAGAAAGTCCTGGTTCTCTTTGGGAAATCTATGTCCCTCTAGTACTGGTTCATGAGTGGCTGGGGGATCTGATGTGATGATATATTTTACACTTTGCAAAATACAAGTAAATAGTCTAAAGGGAAAGCTTGAGTTTGGAATTATTAAAAAGAAGATAATCCCTATCCTCTCAAGAAGAGAGAGATGAAATATGCCATAGGTGAAAGCCATGGCATGCATCCATCCCTATGGATGGATGGATGCTTTGAGAATCCAGCTGAGAAACCAGAAATATACACTGTGTTCAACAGGAGTAAGGGAGGGCCAGAAACCATCAGGCTCACTTAGGGGAAGATGGGGAGAAAATTACTGCAGTCTCTTTAAACAAACTGCTCATTTACATGAAGTCTGTTCATGCTCTTGAATAGCCCCTTAACTCTGGTTTAGCTCACAGGCTGCAGTTCAGCTTTACTGAGCTGGGATCAAGGTGCTTTGGCAGGGCTACCCCAGAGAGCTCATAGCTTGTGTGCCCGGGCTCCTCTACCATCTCTAGGACCAAGGGACTGTGACTCGTTCTCCTCTCCACTTTTATTGTACCTGGATGTTCTCAGGAGCCTCAAGAAGCTGCTTCTGCTCCTGGGAAGCTGGGCCTGTCCTCCAGCCCGTGCCTCCCTGTATTTCATCTCCCTAAACCCACTGCTACGCTGGAAACCGAAAGTTCCCTGGTAGTCCCTCGGGGATCCTTATTGACTTTTATGGTCTTTAAAAGACCTCTGCATGGATTTGTAATCATTCTACGTGTACATGGAGAAACACTAACATAACTGGTAATTAATTTGTTTTAATTGTTTTTATATAATCCCCGTGAGCGACCTCATGTTTTGTTTTGCATCTGTTATGTTTCTGACTCAAATTTTAATGCCTTAATGGGAACAGTGCCAACTGCTGTTACACTGAGCTATGAGCAATCTCCTGGCACACTTCCAGTCCTTTATTGTGGAACTAACTATACAGCACTGTAATTTAACTAGCAAAATGTGGCAAATCACTATTATTAATAACAATAAATCTATTTCTGCAGGTTGACAGCATTAAAATAACAAATTACTCTGTAAAGAAAGCTGGTAATTTTGGGTGCTTTCCACTGCGATCATTGCAGAAGTGTAATATCCATTATTAAGAGCCTTTTGGTGTCTCATGAAGGAGCTGTTTGCACATGACAATGCATCATGGTACTTACTACAGGGGAGGATACAGAGGCCTTGGCCGTGGCTATTTCAGTAATTCATAATTTTAATTTAAATGGTAATGGCAGGATGGGGCAGGTTAAGGAAAATTACCTCCCCTGCTTCCCATCCCCCCCTTTTTAATAATCCTGTCTCATTCAGTTAGTCAAATCTTAATGCCCAAGATCTTAATTTCTCCTCCTCTCTTCCTGTCTTTCCACTCCCTGCTGCTGTCTCCATTCCCGACTCCGAGCTGCCCTGCAGTGTGCAAGTTCCCTGAGGTTTAGCCAAGTGCTTGATTTGGGCAAGGCTTCAACCATGCCAGCAACGCTCACCAGACGTTCAGACTTTTAAGAGTCAACTACTAAACCTCTCCAGACTGCTACTGGATTGCAACTGCACAGTTAACTGCAGAAAGGCTGAGCCAGAATCACAAGTTACTTTCAGGTTAAAATTCCTGGTGGGCTTCACATACTGAACTTGGAGGTTTTCTTGAAGGTCTTGGAGCAATTCCCATCCAACACTATCCATCCCCATCACGGGAAACCTGGGCAAGTAACCCGAGTTCTGTCACAATTGTATGAGACAATCCTAATTGCTTCCAGCCTGACTGAAGAAAGCCACACCAACCCCTTTGCATTTAAGCAGCTCTACCAGGCAGTGGCTGCGAGGGAATGACACGTGTGTGCTGGCTCCTCGGGGTGAGGGTGGGGAGATGTGGGCTGTGGGTGGTGAGAGGGAGGTAATTGAGGTTCTGATAGAGAACTGGTGACTGGATGGGAGTTGGGGCTTGACTGATTTAACAGTTTATTTCCTTTGTTTCTGTGCTTCGTGTTGGCAGGATAGGCATTCCAGTGAGATTAAAGGGGAGTTAAAATCTTCTGGAAAAGAGAACACTGGAATATCTGCCTTATAAGATGCAGGTGCCGAAATGTTCTTGTAGAGTCTGTAAAGCTACAGTTTGTCTAAGAATTTCTAACATACCCAGGGGTTTACTCCCTTTCTGTTTGCTTTTTCTGAGCAGTTCTTATCCAAACCTACTGCAGGTAATGGAGAAGTTGTTACTGGTCATAGCCTCAGTCCCTTTGTGTCCCTCTGTTTCTAGAGTGGGCAGAAAGCTTCAAGGTATTGTTGTTGAAGGGAGAATGGGAGACTGGGGTGTCTGTTGCTGCTGTTTCTGCAAGCTGATGAACGTGATCCCTTGCTCTAAGCTCTCCCAGCTCAAGTGGGTGGGTGCTGGTCTGGACAGGGCTGGGAGTGGAATGGTGCTGGAGGCCCTCAGCATATGTTCTGCCGTGTGTCATCTGCTGTCAGCTACTCACCAGCTGATGCCAATAAACTCCTCTGCAGCTCAGGCATGAGTTAGTGACTCACTGCTCTTGAAAATACAGCCTCAGGAAGAGCAGCATATGCTTAGAAGAATGTCAAGAAGAAAGGGTGCAAGGTGGCAAGATCAGAAAGAGTAAATATGTGATCTGGAGATAACTGGATGGAGAGGAATAGTAAGAGAATGGAAACAAAAAGTATTTGTGGGGAATTAAATCAAAAAGCCACATGCAAAGAGGGGTGATTGATAAAACTACCAGAAAAGTCAGGAACTGGGGAAGAGACTATGGCTCAGAACTTGGTCACCATGTGTTTGTCTCTGCACCTATCTGAATGAGTGCTGTCAGACAGGCTCCTGGAAAATCTGTTGGGTGAGCAGGAGGAGACTGGCACTGCTTGGTGTTTGAACAGAACAGCAGTTAGTGTGAAGGAGCTGAGACACCTGCAGATCCACTCACTGGTGCAGCTGAAGAGCTTGCCTGGTGTGGTTTGCAGTGGGCTGCTCTGTTCCTGGATGTGAAAGAAGTGGCTTAGAGCTGCTTAGGTTGCTAGTGTTTTGATTGGTAGTTTTCTTTATTTTCTAGTTCCAGATTTGCAGGGGGAATTAGGAAGTGGGGAGGCTGGAAATTACTTTGTGCTTGGTAAGGACGGAGAAGATTTATTTCCTCACCCAGGTGGTTTGAAGCAGGATGGAGCCTGTCTGCTTCTGCATGGAAACCCACAACTGCAGCTGGGTGATGGCCTGAAGCTTCCCTGGCAAACTCATGCTCACAGGCTTCTCTTGCAGTCGCTCCAAGTGCTCAGTCAGTTTTCTTAGTGATTAAAGTATCTCCTGGGTGGCTGACTGGACTCTGCAGGGTTTAATCTGTGGCTACGTGTAGTACCAGCCATGCCATACAGAGCTGGTTAGAGACATGCAGCCCCTTGTGAGCACTAATAGTCAAATGTGGCTTTGAGCTCTTATCCAGCCTAATCTGCTGATCAGACTGGGATAATTCAAGTTTAGCAAGTTTGACACCAGCTGCTGCTCTCTCAGACAAATGTCTGCAGCTCCGAGGGGCAGCAGCACTGATGGGTTTCTGAAGGAGGCTGTGGGCCAAAATTCCTTAAAAAAAAATTTAAAAAAAAAATCCTAGTTTTGTCCCTGCTACTTTTGTTCTTTGCATCCGACCCTTTGCTTTCAGCCAAAGATTCTATGGCACTTAACAAGCCAGATTAAGGCACTTGACCCTTCTGAGTGTTTTCATCCTGTTGATTTGCAAAGCAGCCAAATTCTTGGTCCGGTGTGGCAGAGTGGTGACATCCTCAGGCCTTCCACTTCTGGAGCATTTGGTTTGGAGCATGCCCCAGATTTGCTAGTCTTTGAAGAGTCATGACAATTTTAAGGAACACAACAAGAGCCTGGCTTGGATAATCTGCTTGATTTTTTTGTTTCCCCTTTTTGTTGCTGCTGGCCTGTCTCTGCCATTTAGAGGCAGCAGTAGGCATGGCAGAGCAGGCAGCTGTCTTGGCAGGCAGACTGTTGGGGGCTGTAAAACCTCCTTTTTTTTATGAAGTCTGGAAAGGCACCAAGCAGAAGCATGTACCTGAGTAAGCCTATCCTGGGAGACCTATTTTTTTTCCACTTACGTTGCCTCTTATGTGAACACCAGTTTCCCACCAAGCATCTCACATTGTTTGTATGGATAATATTCTGTTGATGTGTGTGTGCTACCTGTGGGGACAGGTGCAGTTGCTGCCATCCAATCACCATTCCTTTGTTCTTCACCTCTAAGGATGTCAATAATGAATTTATAAGCATCACACCTTTGGTATTGCAGAGCTTCAACTTCTGAGAAGCAGGTTCGTGCAAGCAGTAGGCCATATACTTGGCTCTCTGCAGGAGAACACCAAGATTTAAATCTGATTTTATTTCCTGTGTCTTGTTATTTGAACTTCTGATTTCTGCAGGACTAGAGATACAGAGGAAATGTGCATTGCTGCAAAACTGCATTAAACAGAAAGCTGGCAAGTCAGCAGTGGTGTAATTTATATCTCTAAACGACTATTTCACAATGATTAAACAACAAAAAAAAATCCCCAAAAATAGTTTCTCTTATCTTAAGAGGCAGAGGCCAGTGATAGCAGAGATGGAAGGCATTGGCTTCTGTGACTGGAACAGTTATCTGCAAATTAGCAACTGATGCCTCTGTTTCTGACAAGATAACCACGTTAAAAAATGAACCACTCTTCGGACTACCCGGAGCTGATTCCATGTGCTAAGAGCTCCACTCTTAAAGATCTTCTTCCTTACTCAGTTTGTAGCAGGAATTTGTAGCAAGATTGTGCACCTCGTGGGACCACCGTGGTCCTCAGATCTCTACTGTGCAAAATGAAAGGCTCTTTGCCAAGGGGGATGGTTGTGAGATGTTTGCATGGCACAGGCACTGTGCTCACTATCCCTTTACTGACAGGGCTGATGGGGGGAGCTGGCAACCAGATCTCTACCTTTTCCATGTGTGTTTTGTTCCCTCCCCCCCCCCGTCTTGTTAACTTTTAATTTTGTTTCCTCCATGAGTGCAGGACGTGGTCAGAAACTGTTGAAACTTGAAACTACCTTTTGGAGAGAAAGCACAGATATGTGATGGTGAAAAATGACCTGCTGATCTACAGCTGCCTGAAGTAGTTGTCTTGGGTTGAAGTGATGTGGTAGTTCTATCAGTGATTAAAGTCTGGCTTCTTTCTTCTGTTGGTTCTTGAGTAACTTTCTATCAGTTTCAATTGGGTTGCCACCCAAATGAACATCACCTTCAATCTATAATGGCCCTTTAGTCAGTGAGGCCTGAGCTCATATAATGAAAAGCCATTTACATTGATAAGACCAGTAGGAAGATCTAAATCCTGAAGACCAGCCTGCTCCAGCATTTTTGGAGACAAAAGGAAAGTGGAGGTGCATCTTTGTGAGCCAGGAAGAGCTGAGAGTCAGGGAACTGACATGGACTGTGCAAGCACAGGGAGAGGCAGTGACACCACTGAGATTATTCAAGCTCTGGACTCTTTCACATGCCACTCACTCCAGGTCTAAATCATTAGCAAGAGTCTGCTGGTTTAAATGCCAAGAGTATGTTGGGTGGGTACCATGGCTTGTGTGTGTGTGGCAGAGCTGGAGGGCACAGAACGCTGGGTGGGTGTGTTTACTGCTCCTGGTGTCATCTGGGGAATACTCATGCAGAACCAAAACAGTAAAAAAACCCCCTTATTTCTGCAGAGACTGACAGTGTATTGGCTTTATTTAAAAACATCCCAGTACCTAAACAGTATGGTTTATTTTACTGGTTAATATCTAAGGGATATTCCTTATCAGGTTTGACAGGTCAAATTCTTGGCCTAAATTACTTAACAGTGTCTCTCTTTAATGCTGAATTCCCAGCTTTTGTTGGTCTGTCTCATAGCCAGGCTGTTATCTAGCCTATGGAATTTGATTTATTTCTGTGCTGGCATGTCCAGGAGAATCCGTGTAAAGAAAACAAACTTCATGTCCCCTTCACAGGAGATCTTGGCTGCTATTTCTCTACCGACTAAAAGCTTTATCACTCAGCCTTGTTATTACCATACTAAACGGAACACTTCAGAGCTTAGCAGCTTAACAAGATAAAAACAGGCTTTGTGGTTAATGTGGTTTCGAAGGCAGCGCAGGGGCCGGTGGGGAGAGCTGCTGGCTTCCTGCGGGAGCAGCTGCCGCTCGAGGGAAGGAGCCTTGCTAGATAAGGCCCGGGAAAGCAGGCAGTTCAAGATAGGTTTTAGCTCTGTCAGGGTAACACGCTGAAGACTGACCTAAGGTAGAGGAAAGTATCCCTTCCTCCCCGGCCACCCTGCTGTGCAGTTTGTATCCAAACCAGATGTACTGGCTGCCAGGACCTGCTGCTGTGCTTCTTTCTCTGAGTGCTGTTGATGCAAGCGTGTTTGCTTGTTCAGAGGGGCAGAGGGGGACTCCCTCTTGACACAATGTCTTGAAAATAATCCAGAAGGCTTTTTTTTACCTTTTTTTTTTTTCCTCCCAGAAGTAATGACTGTCTTGTTTGTCTGAAATGTGTACATTCAGGAAATTTCTCTGTATCGCTTGCTTTGTGGGAATGTGTGACTTTGGATACCTGACGAAGACAGAGGTCTGTATTCTCAGCTGCTAGAACTTCACCAGAATTTGGTTTCTTGTATTTCCTCTTTCCAGAGGCCCAGGTTTGACTCCCTAAGATAGCAGCAAAACACACACTCTCTTCTCAAATACTTCCAAAGTAGTAAATTTGCAAAAGGATCTGAGATCCTTTTCAAAGACTTTTCCAGAATTTCTGAATTTATCTTGGTTTTAATTAAAGCAGAAGAAATACAGTAATTAGACAAATCTTTAGAAGATGCCCAAAGGCAGCTTTCTATCATTATGGTTTGTTTCTTCTTTGTCTCTTCCTTGATTCAGTGTTCAAGAGGGACCTGATTGTTACAAGAGCACAGTCAGTTCTTTTTTCTCCTTCCCAAAAGGAGAAAACCTTTTCAACCTTCCTTGTCTGTATTTTTATTGTTGCTGTTAATATTCTACTTTTATTGCTTCCTTTCTCATCCCTACATTTGGTTCTCGTCTTTTTTTTTTTTTATACTGAAGGATGAGCTGTCCTCCCAGAGTGCAAGCAAATTTACTATCCCAAGGCTCTTTGCTTAGACAAGGCAGCCATTTTTAATCAAAGATTTTGTAAGCAAAAAGAACATCCATCTTCCAGGACACTGCTAACAAGGACATTTTTGTGGCTGTCATTGTGTACTAACTTCCCATCAAGTAGAATTGCTGTGAGCTGAAAGATAGCTCAGGCTGTTCATGGATTGCAGAGAGTTGCTCCTCATGACCCTTCTCAGCCTGGATACAGGACAAACAAATCAGGGGGATCAGGGTGAGGGGGTGCTGAACATACCACATCGTGCAAGCATCTCCAGCCTGTGCTCTGCACATCACTCCATGCTGAGATGCCAGTACCTTCTCTTTCCAGCTCTTGTATCTTCATTCCATGTTGCTTCTTATAAAGCCAGCAGCACGCAGATGTGTATATTTAAAGGCAGAAATTAGTATTTGGAGCTACAGTTCAGATTGCTGTGGAACATATTTTTCATGCACACGGTGTGCAATAAAAAAAGCAGTTTCTAGAGCACAGTTCCATCCCAATAATTATGGCAATCTTTCACTCACCAAATGCTTTAGCTCACTCCTAAGGCTTCTAGTGAGGAGGGAATAATAACCAATTAACAGATATTATTGCCGTTTACAGATAAGGCAGTGCTTGTGCTCTAAGCATCAGGAGCAGGTGTTGCAGGTAGGGGGAAGGAATATTGATGAGCAACCTCCTTCCTGAGTCCTCTGCCTTCTGACCTGTCTAGGAACTTTGAGAATTCATTAGTGCAGCCATTAATTATCTGCTAGCACTTCAGATTATGCTTTCTTATACAACTAGCTTATCAGGTGTATTCAGGGGTTCCATTGCAGTGTTGTGATCCTCCTTGGCAGCTTCACCCACTGGCTGTGCCCAGTGGGCTGGCTCAAACCTTGTGTGTGGTCGGCAGAGATCCTGTAACCGTGGATGGTTGCAGGGCAGCATCGTGCCACTGTAATGTGCAGTGTGTTACAAGGCAAACAGCCTTTCTCTTTACCCAGAGATACCAAACTGCTGCCTTTGGAACTTTGGAAACCTAAAGACAATGTGTGATAGGTCATGAGTAAAGACATCTGCCCACCGAGCTAGGAGCCAATTTGAGGGGCAGTGCCTGTTCTGATTCTGGTAGATGCATTTAGCACCCGTTCTTTCTGAGGTGAGGACATGGGGAAGAGCCTGGTGCTCCTCAAACCTGCTTATAACCCTTCCACAGCACTGTTGTCATGCTTGTTCCCAGCTCTGCAGACCCATTGCAGGCCCAATGGCATCACATGTGAGCAACAGGGGTAGTTAAGTGCATGAGGTGCTCTGGTCACTGCTAGTGGCTCCAAAATTCACATTCACAGGTAAGTCCTGCCAGGGATGTGCTTGCCATATCAAATATCTGCAGTTCATCTCCATTATGCAAATCTCTTGCAAGAGTGAAATGCTAAAACAGCTGAAAACATTTGAATTTTGTGCAAAATGTCTATTTTGCATACCTGTACTGATTGCAATGTATATTATTTTAATTAAATAAGTATAGAATGTAATTTTTAACAAGTTATAATACACTGATTTGCAGTACTTTAAGTCTTATCTGAATTTCATATTAATTGTGAGGTTTCTTTTCCTGTTGATTTTACCTTTGGACACTTTTTGGTACATATCCAGTGAAATTTGTCTCACTGGTTGAAAACACGGAGGTGGACTCCTTTCACATTGAGCTGCAGAAAAATTGTTTTGGCATCTGTGGAATCTCTTCTTGCAGAGAATGTGACACGAGTCAGAGGTTATCCTCTGCTTACACTGGGTAGCATCCCAGTTAAGTGTAGAGATGAGAGGTCCTTGGCACAACACAGCCTAATAATCCAGGGGCTGAGGTGCAGTTATCAGACCTGCATTTGAGACCTTAACCAAGTCCCACGTGTTTAGCTGAAGTTGCTACGTGTGCAGTCAGCTAGTTAGGCTGAGCTTGAGAGTGACTGCAAGTTTAGTGATGGATCTGAGCCCACCTCCAAGTCTCAGTTGTGCTGCCTGGGGGGAGCACTGAGGAGCCCCTCAAGTGCCCCTCTTCCTCTGTGCTTCACTCCCAGCTCGCTTAGAGCCCCCATTTGCTCCTGCAGTGCAGTGTTGAAGGTGGTGTTGAAGGTCTGGGACATGCCTCATGGGTGTCAAAAGGAGTTTTTAATCAGAATGTGAATGTTTAATAAAAAAAAAAAAAAAAAGTAAAAAATAATAGAGTGAAATAATTGCTATCTCTGGAAATTTCAATTATCAGTCAAAATATCCCCAAATCAAAACCTTGCTGACATTCAGCCTCAATTATATAAAAGCCACTGGGGATAGGGAATATGTTCATATAAATGAGGTCTGATAACCAAGGGAATTTTCAATGTACTTAGTGGATGTCAAGAGACTTGACCTTGTTTTTTGTTCCAGGGAGTCTGGGCTAATTGAAGTTTGGATAATCGAGGTTGAACTGTAGAATTTAGCAAATTAAGATAACATTGAGGGTGCGTGTAAGTTAATTTTAGTTCTGACAAATGAAACCAGTTGAACTAGCTTAGAGACTGAAGCCAGCAGACAGCAGGCAGCGTGCCACAAGCTGCAGTTACCCGAGGCATCACCTACAGCCTCAGCAGCAGCCTCCTGCCCAGCTTCTGGAAGGGTCCGTACGCAGAGGTGGGCTCCAGATTTCCCAGAGCACGTGCTGTCAGTTGGGCTTTTGGTCAGTAGGAGGATGATTTCTGTGCTGAGGATTGGTGTGTGCTGAAGGGTGAGCAGGGAGCTGTGCAGAGGCTCTCAGTGCAAATGCCGAGAGACACTGCGAGATGGAAAGTTGCAGTTCTGCCAACACTGCAGCTCCCAGTGC
>JAOEGS010010571.1:74850-92132 GCA_025447755.1 Corythornis vintsioides
GAGGCTCTCAGTGCAAATGCCGAGAGACACTGCGAGATGGAAAGTTGCAGTTCTGCCAACACTGCAGCTCCCAGTGCATATGTGTTCATCCTCCTTTCCTCTCTTACCACCTCCCCCAACATGCATACTTGAAATGAGTATTAGAATATATTCTAGATTTGCAGGAGTGGGGAGATAAATTATTAAAAATGAATTATATACAGTGGCTTAAGGATATGGTAGGTGTAAGATTTGTGGGGAAACACACCATCCTGCACTAAATCAGCTGACAGCAGTGCCCAAAAGCTGACAAGCTCACAAAAGCATCTTTATCTGGCAGGTCTAAACAGACTCTGTGTCTGGAAGTTTATTTTCTACTATCTTGTCATAACAAGAAGCAGTACCTCTCTCCTTAACACCTTTGGTTTGAGTACTAGACCCTGAAATATTTCAAGAGAGAACTCGCAAGGGAAAGGTGTTCATGCAGTTACAGTCCAGGGGACTCCTGGGAGCTCTTGGGCAAGACAATTGACATCAGAAGGACTTTGTCCCTAAGCTTTTCAGCAGTCTGGATCGCAGTGTGTCCTTGACTGCAATGTTGAGGTGTTCCTTCCTCCTTTACTGGCTGTGGAGGAAAAAAATAGGTAGTGTAGCACTTAAATGTGGGTTAAATGAGAGGCAATGGAGGAATTTTTAACTGATGCATATATGAAATGTTTGGCTGATATGTCCTAAACAGAATCTTCTCATCTTTCAAAGATATGTGCTTATTCTTAAAATAAGCCCTTTGGTAACAGGAGGGTAGTGACAATGTGGCTGTAATGAAGACATTCTTCATGAACATTTTCACTCGACACAGGCTCCATCTCTGCCACAGTGTTTATCAGAAAGCACCTCTACACAGCAGCAAGGGAAGGATGTGAGAGGCAAGTGCACTGTGTTAGTTTTACTGCAATGTTATCCTGAATCACCCTGGGACTGTGCTGGGCTGGGCTTTGGATAACCCCCTACCAAGAAAAAGTGGAATAAATGAAAGGGTTGCCCTTTAAAAGAGGGAATGGAATCACGGTGCTGTCAAGTGACACACGTAAGGTTAAACAAGAAAGTTTAGAGAAAATGAATCTCACCAGCTCTTGACTAGGGTCTCAAACACATAACTGATAGGAAATGGGTGTGTGTCAAAGCATGGAGGGGGAGCACTTAGAAATTTAAAGGGAAGAAAAATAGAAATAAAAGCAGCAGTATTAATCTGTAGGTGTGTGATATCTGGAAAGATATTCTTACCCTTATAGCTTTATTCAAGATAGCTTTCCTTGCAGACACCACCAAAAAAGGAGACGGGACAATGGCAGCTATTTTCTACAGCAAAATTACCATATAGAGAACCACAGGGAAAATGCCTGAGACCACAAACTGTAAACAAGCTGAGCCACTGGCAAGCTTAAAAACCAATGTTTTTTTTAAAGCGTATGTTAAAACCAACTTTGTTTACTTAATTGCAATAAAACATTGTATTTTCCTTAAGAGAAAATTGAGAAAACCTGGCGGGCGATTCTGTGGTTTGCAATAAATAAACACAAATGTGAAATCGAACACTACTCAAATTACAAAAGCTAAGTACGTGAAATGCCCCCAGTGCAAACTTGTCACTCAAGTACCAACTGTCAAGAGGTGGGTACTTTTCATAAAGCATAGTTTTAGCCTTTATCTTAATGTCAGTACTTTGTTATGATTGACCTTCTTCTGGCTGGAAGCCCACTTAAACTGAACAATACTATTCTGTTCTGAAGAGGGCGAATAGAGAAAGCATTGTTAGTTGCTAAAATGTCTTTGGACTGGATCCCAGATGGGAAGGAAGTGGTGTAATGACTGCACTCAACAGCCAGCACTGGAGGGGCTGCAGTGAGGAGCAATCCTACACCTCTGCTGACTCCGAGACTCCACCAACTGAGCAATTTTCATATTACTGTTTTATTTGTTCTGCTTAAGCAGAAACAACTGCACTTGACCACTGTAAATCAGAAATTGAAACCAGGTTCCCTAAGCAAATAAGGGGAAAAAGAGCCTGCTCAACTCACAGAGGCTGTTTGGCAATGGTGAGCAGAGTCAAACTAAACTAGGTTTTGTTTTTACTTTACCTATAGGAGATAAGCCATATTTGGTTCCAAATGCCACAAAATTACCTGCTGATTGCAACTCTTTTAAATACAGTCTCTGCCACGAAATGTGCCTGACCCTAGTGCTAGAATCTCTGCTTTTGAACTTGCCACAAAGTAACATATAAATAACCTTTTAACGTGTGTTTATTATGCTATGAATTTCCCTGAACACTGTTTTTATAAAATCGCATAAGAAGCACATTCATTACAAATCTTTCCCATATTGTGATGTGAATCTTCTCTTTTTAAGTGGAAAATTAATTCAGTTACGCTATTGTGGTTCATTTTTATCTTTTAAGCATCTCAGCAGAAGTGGAGAAGGTGAATTATTCCAGATGCTGTAGCTACCCATTGCAAAAGATGTTTTTTGCCATGGACAACTCAATCTTAACAGAAATGCACAAAGGACACTGGAGGAATTCTTATTACTATTTCACAGTGGAGCATCATAGAAGTGCAATTACCCACAGCCACTTAGGAGATGTGACACAGACATGAACTGAAGATCCAGTTTGGAAAAAGGTTTCACTATGCTGAGTGCCATCCAAAAATGAGACACAAGCTAAGTACCCATCCCAACAAACACACACACAACCTCTCTCCCAGCCCAGGACAGAGACTGCAAGGCACACTGTGGATTTCATTTTATTTCAAGAGTTTTGTGACACAAGCCATATGGAATGACATGCAGCCTTCCCCTAAGGGTATGAAGTGCAGTATGTTGAGGACTAGTCTAAATATCATGGCAAGTTAGTAAATACATCCTAAAACATCCCTTTACCTTGGTAGTCTTATGGGGCTTGATACAGTTGAAGAGCTAAATCCACTGCTTGGTGTTGTAGTCCGTGATCTTGCTGCTGGTTGGTACCATACCAAATATTTTTGTGTGGTCTTGATCTCCTTGGTGTTTAAGCAAAGTACAGCCTGAGTGGGTTAACCCCACAGAGACTGTAACCCAGTTAAAAAGAGCTTCGTAACCAAAATATGTTTAATCTGGCTGCAAAAGGTGTTGGGGTCTATTGAACACCTACAGCCAGAGAAAAAGCCAAGGTGGTCATAACTTAAGTTCTGGAGAAAGATTCTCTGCCTTGTCTGCAAGTTGTGACATGTCTACTCTCTTATGCTGAATCATTCTGTTTTTGAAGAGGAAAACCATAGGTTTCTCATTTAAGTAAAAAGCTCCCTAGGTCCCCATTTGTTTTTCATGGAACTTTATCCTCTAGAAGTAACAGAGAAAATGTTTTATTTCCCAGGATCTGCACTGGAAGTACCATGTTTTGAATGGGTGCTTTGTTTCAATGGGAAAGAGGCAGCTCCAGCAGTTTTCTAGATCCCTGATGTGTTTTTGAATAGCATCCAAAGTTTGGGTCAGGATAGACAGGAAGCCAGATGGGGATGTTTCTGTATTTTCCGAGTCAAATTGCTTCCCATGCTATAAGAAGTTTTAGTCTCTGGAGACCCCAGCTGTGATGGAGTCAGTGCTTTTAATTCCTGTAATGCTGACAGATCTACCAGCCACCGTGTCAAAGACATGTTCTTGCCTGGTGGAGCAGCCAGTGGTATCCTGCTTGTTTGGATGGGCATTCATTCCTGGAAAACTTCTGTGAAGACATATGTGTGACCCAGCAGGAGTGAAAGGTTTGGTGCCATATGTAGAAAGATGTATGTTTTCATATGGACAGTGATTATTTGAGACAATCACTGGCTTAGTGCTTAGCTTTCCTTGGAGACTATTTTGTCATGATATCTGGTGTTTTCTAAAGCCCCCTGCACTTAGAGGAGCTGGAAGTCAGCCACAGTGATCAAACTTAAATGGAAAAAGATGCAGGTTTTTCAGAATGTGTTTTTTTTAGGGTGTTCTTTTTACTGTATCAGTTTCACAGAGATCGTCATCTAGGTGCACAGAAGCATTTTAGCAAGGAAGCATTCTACCAGCCTGGCTGTGTTTTATTGTTGGTGGAATTATTATTAGATTAGGGAGAAGATTGCAGTCTAAGGAGAGGGGAGTTTAATGGGAGCTGGAATTTGGATAGATCTGAAGGGGACGACTCATTGCTTGAATTGCTGCTGGTAATGAAATTGCTTGTGAATAGTCAGAGGGAGCTGCTGGCCTCCGGTACACTGATTATATCTGCAGTGCTCAGGTTGCTATTGGATGAAGACAGGGAATTCAAAAGGCTCCATCTTAATTGTTTTTGCTTAGGCTGTAGGTTGGTTCTACTCGAGCAACAACATGCCGCAAGTAAAATGTGTTCCTAACAGCGGTGGCTGGGGCATTGAACACTTCCCGGGCAAAGCCTGTCACCAGAAAAACAAAGATGAAACTGACTGAAAACCCCAAAGCAAGCGAGTGTTTGGTACTTTTCATGCCCATTTCCATGGTGGGTGAGCTGCTGCCAGCTCTGCTCCTCTGCCCTGTGGGACTGCTCCTACCAGCTCCTGCTTCAGCTGGGCTTGCCCAGCTCAGCAAGGGCAGTTTCTCTGCAAAACCCCTGGGGGTTTGGCTCTGTAGGGCTTTGGTGTGCAATGATGGGTTGTGGGGGGAGTCCCCCAGGGGGCTGCTGTGGGTAAGAGGAGCAGCCAAGGGTTCTCCCCTCATTCAGTTGCTGAGGGGAAGAGTGCCCAGTTCTGGCAGATTTTCAGAATTCTGAAGGCTGAAAGCACCAATTCATTGAAGACTTTTCAGAGCTGTAGAAGGTCATCTCCTGCTCCCTGACTGTGACTTGTGAGTGGTTTGAGCACCCAAAGCAAGTCTTTGCCTGCTGAGGGTGAGTCCTCAGCTGGAAATGGGCCAGTGTCACTGCCTCTGGAGCCCTGGGAGCTGTGGGCAGCAGTTTTCCAGGTGGTTTCTTGGAGGGACAGCCAGACACACATTTGGGTGACCTGCTCTGGCCCAAGGCACAGGATTGCATGTCCTAGTCAGGGCAATAACATGCACTTCTAGCAAGAAGTTAAAGGGTTGGGTCCCATAACTTGGAAAATATTATGTGTCTCACTAGCACAATTCCATGAAAAAAAATGAGGTTTTAATTACTGTCCCCTGTTTCCATACTGGCTTATTACAAGAAGCTTCCTCCTTTTGAATGGAGAGCATTGGAGTATGATGATTTTTTTTTTTTTTACCTGATTATTTTTTTTCCCCTAACCTACTTCAACTAATTTTCAGGATGCTGGCAATTGCCATGCATTATTTATACTACTGCAAAGCTCGTGTTTGGGATGAGAAATCCTACTGCCAGCCTTCCTGCTTCTAATAAGCATTCCTTTCACTGCATTATCTCCTCACACAGCCCAGGGCTGCTCTTGCCAGGGACCCAGCTGGTGTTACTCGATGACTTTGTGGCGTGGGGGGCCTGCCTGGCATAGCAGAGCTGCTGCCTGGTGCCTTGCTCATCAGCACAGAGACACAAGCTCCTACACCAGTGAAAGGAGGGGGATGTGGCAGAGGCAGAAACTGCTATGGGATTGAGTGACAGAAGTCCTGATTTTCCCTGACCCGCTGTCTTGTGTTGCTGCTCAAACCTGCACAACTTGAATGTAAAATGCTTCCATCTTCCTTCCCCTGCCACCCATTTTGGATGACAACAGAAGATGAATCAGGAGAACAACCAGTGCAGATGCTGGAACAAAATGCTTTGAGGTTCCTAAATCTGTCTCTCAGAGTGGATCAATTGGCAGTGCCTGTGCCACCACCTCTTTTTGTTCATTTGGAAGATAACTCATTCCTTAACAGCTGAAATGGCTTCTGACAAACCTCCCCTTTGAAAATCGTGCTCAAGGACACTGCTTTTCCACTGTTTGCACAGTCAAAAATATTCTGGGGAGGATTTTTTCCCCCCCTCTCTTTTATCTGAGGCAGCATAATAAAATACCTTAGATAAACAAATTTATTCTTGAAGGGATGTTTATTAAGCACTGGCAATCCCTACGATAAATAATTTCTTTGGGAGGAAAAAAACCCCAAACAAGTAGAAAGTAGGGCAAGGAAATGATTTGAGTGCAGGGGATGAGGCTGGGGGTGGAGGATGCTCTCAGCTACAGGGGGTCAGACGCTCCCGCAGTGCCATCTGCAGGGCAGCCCATGGGGGCCCGGGGCAGGAGTGGCTATCCCATCAGATGATCGTTTTCTGAGGATTTGGGAAAAGCAGAGCAATGGAACATGGCATAGGGTCCTGCCGTGGAAGACATGGTAGAGGGTCCCAAACAGCTTAGATGTCACCAGCTGGATGAACTGTGAGAAATCAAACAATGATATGTGAGAATTACTGGTCTTTTCTGCTAGCTGAGAAACTGAAGATGAGTTTCAAAGCAAGAGATGTGGAGGGAAATGGTTTGTGTCAGTTTGAGATCAATATTTTTGGTTTCATTTTTTTTCAGAGAAATGAAAACCACGAAACTTTCATTTTGAGTCAACCTGAAATGTCTAGTTAAATCCAAAATAAAACCTTCTGGTTTAATTTGGGGCTATTTAATTCCTGAATTTCCTCTTACCTCTCAATTTAGGTGATTTCTTATGTGAGAAGAAAACAAACCAAAGCGAAAAGCTTTTTGAAAGTCATGGAGACTCTTACTCCTTCCCAAAATTAGGCCTTTCATTTTTAACAGTGTCCCAGTATCTTGGACTGGTTTTTGCCTTTCCCTTCCAGCAGCAGCCTTCTACCCCTCACCCTCTTTGCTTCAGTGACAACCATTTGCCAAGTTCATCTGCCATAAAGTTAGGTCTCTTTAAAACTCAGTTTCCCAGCAAATTTATTATCTGTAAAACCTCTAATCTCTTTTCTTGAAAGAATACACAATTTTACTAGTAAAGAACCGAGTTACAAAGTGTCATGTTCCAGATTATGCTAAAAAAATGCTTGGCAGTTCCCCTGAGCCCTGCTCCTCTTCCTACCTTCCTACAGTCCCTCTTCCCTTAAGAGCTGGAAACACCAGTGCCTCAGCAAGCTGATGTGTAATAAAAAATAGCCATCATGTAACAGGGCTGCCTGAGGATGTGATGCTCCAGTTGTGGGAGGAAATTGAGTGAATGATTTTTTTCTTTCAGAAGCTACTCAAATAAATGATGTCCACTGCACGGCAGAGGTCAGCTCTGTAGGTCAGTTTGGCCACAGTTGAGCTCCAGGGAAGTTTTGGAATGTGAGAGGTAAGAAGATCCTTTCAGCTTTATTGTTCATGACTGATTTTGAGGTTTCTAGATTGGCTGAGGTTAAAGTCTCTGAATGTATTTTGGCCTGTGCATATGAGAGGCTGGTTAAATTGGATACAGATGTGAATGCCAAGAAATCTCAGATGAGCAGAAATGTGGCAGCCCTGGGATGTGCTTTCTCTGCACACTTGGGGATTTTCAAAGAGGCTGATGGGAAAACAAAACCCCACTGGAATTTATTCTTGAAGTAGGCTTAGGTTTGTCTGGAAGTCAATCCACAGCAGCTTGATTTGACCTTCTTTGACCTGTGCTAAACCTCTGCACCATACCTTTTGTAGGTGTGGGGAAGCACACAGGCTCTCCCTGTTCAGGATGCTGCTTCAGCTGCTCTTTGGCTGTCTGCTACTCTGAAGTTTGTGCCTAACTGGGCAGCTGCTGTCTGCAGTCTTAACATTGTTGCTATGGGTCTTTTCCTTTGTAATGGTTTTTTTTTATCACCTTTTTCTAAGGAAGAGCCTGAGTTTAACACCGGTTACACCAGATCAATCTGCAGAGCTGCTGCAGGCAAGAATGGATAGACAGGGTGTTCTGACTCAGGTTAAAACTATGTCTAAACTTAAAGTAGAAAAGGGAAGTGGTTTTTGGCCAGAGGGAAAATCCAGCTTTTCAGGGGAAGAAGGTGAAGTTAGAATGCTTGTAATGGAGGGAAATGGGGACATGGGCTGACTTCCCATCAGTGGATTTCACATGCAGAACAATTTGCTTTATGCCAATGGTAGCTGGGGTTCCTGGAGGTCAGGCTGGGACAGATCCTCAGTGAAGGTGAAACAGCAGCTCCTGCTGCCAGCTGGTGAGTGTGCACCAACTCAGGAGGTGGTTCAGGGTGCCTCAATGTTGCCAGTGATCCCAGCACTCTTGTAAGAGGGCTTTCCACCTCCATGTAGATGTGTGGCAGTGGGAAGACTGTTTTTTCTGTTGAGACATTGCAAGCAATCTCAATTCTGGGAGTGTTTTGAACTTTCAGGTATTGAGGTGGAGAAGGAGAAAATCAGAAATGGAAAGAGATTAATTCTTGAAGCCTGTCTGCATTTTTTTACATAAATTCTGCTCTGCATCCAGACGTTGTAAGGCACAGGCTACAAAAATCCCTGCTTCTGCTGTAGGCAGAGCAGAAGGATAAATATATATGGATGAATAAACAAGGCAAGTAATCCAATCTCATTGCTAGTGTTCAGTTCCTGCACTGTTGCTCTAGGCAACCAGCTTGAGTGGGGATATTGTCTATAACCTTAAAAACTGATTATAGGCTACTTCACTGCCTCATACTGTCTTAAAGAGGATTAGAAGAGAGTGTAAAGCTGGCTTAGGCACTATGTTAACAAAGCCTCAAAGGCATCTGCAGATTTCCTTGTTCATGAAGTGATTAACTTATTTAGTAACTGTGAAAAAATGTGAACATTTGGGGAGCTGGGCTGGTAACAATTAAGAGCTGTAATTGTGCCGTGGTGAGCCCCGCTTGGGCTGACAACTGTCTGCTGCACGGGAACACCTCTGGTTTAGCTGCAGAGGTTGGTTGGTGTTCAGGCTCGTGCAGGTTTCCCCCATTGTTTTCATCTGGAGGGGCAGGAGGGTGCATGGAAGGGAAGAGGAGACCCCAGCTGTCAGCAGGGCCTTTCACTGCTGCCCAGTGCTGTCGGGCTGTTGCATGTCCCTGCGGGCAGTGTGGGGGGTGGATGGGGGGTGTGCTGGGGCAGAGCTGGTCACCTGTCCCCGCAGGAGGAAGCACACACCAGCACTTCACTGCCACTTGCAGCTGCTTTTCAACTAAGGAATAAAAATGGCAATGAAAACCACCCCCCTTGTCCTGAGCTGAAGTGTGTCAGTCAGGGGCAAGCTGGAAGCAGCCAAAGGCAGGGTGCCAAGTGATTGGAAATGGTAGGTGAGCCAACCCTGCTTTTGGGTCTTGACAGTTTGACAGCAAATGGTTTTCTTTGATGATAAGGCCACCCAAGTTTTTGCCCAGCCCCAGAGCTCTCACCGTTTTAGTCTGGAAGGTTAGAATGATTGCAAGTCTCATGTTTTAGGAGGAAAGGTTCTTTCTGTGAGCAACCAGATGAGAATAATGCCTTCAGAGGGAAAAACAGATACTCTAAGTAATGTAAGAATGGCTTCAAACCAATAATTATTAAACGAGAGGGAAATAAATGCTTCATATTGAATCAATATGGGAAGGTAGATAAGACCTGTTAATAGTCAACGTGTTAGCAGATAGAGATATGTTTTGATCTCAGAAGAGGGGAACAGCAGTTGGTGTTTTCCATTTCCACTTGTTTTCCTGTTGTTGCTTCAGCCCCAGATAAAGGATGGGATTTTCAAAGTCACACAGCCTTGACCTTTCTGCTTTGTCACCAAATGCAACTCAAACCTTGAAAATTCTGTCTGCCTTTCTATTTCTGTCTTACCAAGGAGAGGAGAATTGTTGAGTGAATGGAAAGGCAGTGCCATTGGTTTAAGGAAAACAATTAGAGACCTATGTGTTCTTCCCCACTTACCTTCTTGCAGGAAAATAGGTGCTTTCAAACACTGCTCTGGTGTTAACAGCTCTTCTGAATCTGTCATTGTAGCTTCGTGTGTTTCATTCAGCATCTCCAGAAGAAACCGAAGTAGCATCTTATGGATGAAGAATCTCCATTTTAAGCTCTACAAATGTCAATTGTCCTAAACCTATGTACAGCACTTGGCACCAGGGCTTACTCACCAGTTATTAACAGCATCCCTTGCTACTCTTGAAAATACTTTCTCAAACAGCTTAAGTGCTTAATAGTTGTTTCAGTCCTATCTGGTTTCTTCCCCTCTTATCTTTTTTTCTCAAACCACTGTGCATTAACAGTTTACCCATAATGATATAATTTTATCCACTTTCCAGCAGACCAGAAATACTTAATATGTTTAGTGGCTCCCAGGGCATGGCATGAATTCATCTGGATTAGTTGATCTTCATCTTAAAAAACCCTCTTGTAGGCAAGGTGTCAGATTTTTCTATCTTAATTCACAGGACCTGTGTTTATGTGCAGCAAACACTACTCTGCCTCTTTCACATGTGTCTAGGCAGTCTCAAAAGGCAATTACTATTTTGGTTTGGTCTAAGAGGTGACTTTGCCAAGAGAGATTTCACAGTTTATGATCTGCTTCATGACAAAAGTCACCCACCTTAAGTGGATTTGTTTAGGATGCTGCTGGCATCCAGCAGCAGTGGGTACCAGCATAGGAGTTGGTGGCAGGAGTGCTTACATCAGGTAAGGTCCTCCCAACGTTGCCTGAAGAAGTGGCTTTGCACAGCCCACTTCAGCCAAACACCCATGCTCATTTTCAGGGAAAATTCTGTGGGCCTGTGGAGACCTTGCTAAGGAGAGAAACCTAACTGGGGATTAGGTATCCAAGCCATGCCCTGAAGTTGCATTCCTCACATACCTAATGGTGTTTTGTTCCTGCTCAGGCCTGTACCAGAGGGGCTGAATTAGATGCTGCAGGGGAGACCATTTCCCTGGACATGCAGGCATCTCCTGGAGAGCCATAACTCCTTGTGCAGGGCTGCTCAGCAGAGTGAAAAAGCAGCAGCCTTGACGTGTTTCATTTAGAGAGTCCTGGAATAACACTTCAGGCCTGGTTCAAAGCCACATTTTTAATGAATGAGTAATCTTTTCCTCTCTTTCTAAACTGTTAGCTCCTCAAAACACGAAGGGGAGAGGCAGGGAGATTATTTACCTTCCAGCTGGAGGGCTGACCAGTGGATCCAGAGTAGGAGGCTGACAGGTTGAATATGTCACCGCTGCTCGGGCAGGGAGAGAGATCCTGCTCCTTCCCTCCGAGAAAAACAGACGTGCTCCCTCCACCTGCAAAGAGAATAACAATGTGAATCATTTCATCTCTTCCTCCTCCTGGGAGTCATTTACGTTGAGTTTTAAAGCCATTCCACGGCTGAAATTCAACCACCCATCCACGCTCTCCTTCGGCTGTAGACAGAGCAGTTGGGGGGGAACTGGGTGCCTTCCAAAGCCAACAGCCCGTTCCCATGGTCCAGCCAGGCTGCAGCAGCTGCTGCAGGAGGCAGGAGTGGGAGAATATTAAAGACATCATGCTGGGCTTTGCTTAAGCACTGGCAGCTCCTCTTTGCGGATGAACTGATGCTCCTCCCAGCACGCTCATCAGTCTGTGCATGGTGCAGTGTGTAGGAAATGGCTAAACAAGACAGACCTACCTACTAGCAGGGAATGAATGAGGCTACTGGGTACAAATATCACTGTACATCATTCAGACTGGTGGCTGTGACATCCCTCTGACTTTCAGCTGTTTGGAATGGTCTCCCAGTCCCACCTACAGGGGTATGAGTTGCCTTAGGTTGAGATCCTTCATCTCAGACCTAGTCTTTCAGCAGAAGCCTCATTGAAACAGCTTAACAAAGTGCTGCAGTTTGAAAAACAGTCTTTCTAATGAAAAAAAAAAGTTGTGTAAATTTCTTGTCTGACTTGTAAAAACGTTTATGCTCATTTATACAGCCTGTAAAATGTGTTTTCACAGTAACATTTGCCTGAAAGGCTGCTGTGCAAGTTCCCTCTTATGAACTCATCGCAGAGTGAATCCCCATATTTTCCTTGATTGTTCCATGAGAAGTAGCAGTAATAGGAATATTTAGTTGGTGCATTCTCTTTTAGCTGTACTTTCTCTTATGTATGCTCTCTCTAGTCAGTATTCCTTGAAATTTTTACATTTGCTCACTTGTAAGCAGTTTCCCAAGGAAAAAGGTTATTTCAGTAGCTGGTGTGCACTTTGTGGTCACGTTCAGTAACACTGAGGCTCAGGGTCTTCAGTCTGGGAGAGTCACACGTGATTTGTGTGCAGGCCAAAGAATCTACTTTTATGCCCCAGGTATGAAGGGAAGGAGGCCTAGATTTTTTTCCCAGCTATAACACATTTAGTGTGACATTGGCCAAGTCATTCAATTTCTCTTTACAACGTTTCTCCACCCTGAAGCGTGTATTGCAATCTTTATCTGGTTTTGGCGGCTAAGAACAAGTTCTTTAGAAGAGAGGATTTCTCCCTGTGTTTATGTGTGGTTGGTCATAATTAGGGTCTCTGGGTATTGCCTTAATTCCCACTATAACATCACCAAATTATACTTGAATAAATTACACATCATGGATATTAAATGCTCAGCTCCATTTCAGTGCAAAATAAAAGGCTTGAACGATGGTAACTTAAACTGGCAATAAAATAGCCAGCATTGCGTCTGCAAATACTTAATTTGCAAATGTTTAAAGAATTAGGCACCTGCTATAAATCCTTATCGTGGGCTTTGCACCCTGTTGGCAATTGGTGAGCTATACCTCACTTCATTATGCATGAATGTGTAATTTTCCAAAAGCATAAACGTGGCCTCCAAGGGCATGCACATTAATAGCGTTCGAATGAACCAATTTGTTTCCTACCCAACGTGTTTATCTTCCAGCTCTTCGTTGCTGGTGCCAGTGGAAAGGTTAATGGCTCACAGTTCCCTGTCAAATGATGCACTGGTTTAACCTCCGTGGTGTCTGGATTTTTCATTGTCTGTGGCCTTTAGCACGTTCAAAGTCAGCAGCTGCATCCTGTACTCTAGCTGGGATGTGCGGGGGTCGTCTTTAAATTACTGCACATGTCCAGGATTAAATGGGATCCTGTTTCTCTCTTGCTTTTTGTGCCCCTGATTCATCAGGTGCATGATGCTTGTGCTTGCCTCAGCAGAGTCATTAATGCCATCTTAAACACACTAGTGGCCACGGGGGCAGCTGCGTCTGCTCACTTGTCAAAAGTCAAGCATCTGTTACCTGAATCCATACACAGAATTCCCCCACTCAGTGGAAATAGCTGGGTAGGAGTGAGTGGAGTATGCAGTCTGAAAGTTATGGTAGTCTAATGAGCAGGTTGAAATAGTAGGTGGGGCAAGGCAGGTGCTGTCAGTGATATTAGGACCACTGTGCAGCACATCTAGTTAGGGTTATGCTAAAGCTTGAGAGGTTTGGACGTTAACCAGGTATTGTTGTGACAGACTTGGGGGGAAACCACAAATCTGAGAAACAAATCATAAGCAACATTTTTCACAATTCTGATGAAAAATCAAATCTTTTTTTTTTTTTTCCCCCACTATGATATCGTAAAAAGATTTATCTTCTGTAAACCTAGAACTCACTGTAAGTCAAGAAAGGAAACCACAGTCAAAACCACAATGAAACCAGATTTCTGCTAGGCTTGAACAGAAAATTGCTGGTGTCCTGAATTTTTGATGAAGAGGCCACCTGAAAGCCAGTGTGAGAGCTACCAATACAACCATATTCTTTGTGAACACAGTAGCTGATGTTCTCAGTACCATCTGGAAGACCTGAGAAGGCATTTAAAGATGATGCATCTTGAGGGAAAGCAGGAGACAAGCCTTCTCTTCTCTGGAGATGTGCTTTTGAACTCAGCTGTCACACTGATCTCTGGGGCGTTGCTTCTGCTGCCAGCGGTTGGCAAATGAGGCACCAGTTACACGTGTGAACATCATTCCCAAATGGATTTGCTCACTCAGTGGAGGAGTATTCTTGATTTATGAGCAGCTGAATCAGGGATCACACATTGCCACTCACAGCAGAGTTGTTGGCCGAGGTAAATCGTTAAGCAAAAGCTGATAAATACTGAATGCACTCAGAGAACTCGGGTGAAGTGTGGAATGGTGTGGAAAGAGGGATAAAGGGAAATCAAACACATGAACATCCTTTCCAGATAGAAACAGTCAATATTTTCTTATGCAGATGTCCAAGGTGTCTAACTGAGGATACATTTAAAGATGTGTGGAAGTTACCATGCTGCTCAGAGGCTAAGCTTTACTGAAATGAATATTCAACCTCTAAAAAAATGAAGATGTTTTGTTAGATGCTGAAATGTGGTGGTGAGTATGGTATTTTCAAGGCAAATCCAGTGCATTAAGAGCAGAGCTGTGCTCAACAGTGCACCTCCTTAGGCACCCAACTTTGAAAACTGCAGCCCAATTAGATATGCTCCAATTATGACTATTATTTGCTACTTAACAGCTGTCACTGAAGGCTCAGGACAGCTTTGTGCCAAATGCTGTGAATACATATAAGAAGACAAAAAAAAAGAGAAAAATTATTATAACCTGAAGATGCTTAAAATCTCTTCCCAAGAGACAATGAATAAATGCAACTGGCTGGGAAGCCAGAGGTGTTGGGAAGATAGCTGTGAAACATTTGATCAAGTCTCAAAAGAATTCAGTGTTGTCTAAATCTGGACTCTGAGCTATTACAGCAAATAAGTAGCTTTAAGTAGGCAAAAATGGCTGTCTCTAAGCAGAAGGAATATTTATATTTTGTCTAAGCTTGAGTAATAATCACAATGGTGAAGTCAATGAGTTTTAAAGGGAATAATTAGACTACAATTACAGAGGTGGGATGGAAAGCCAAACCCCAACCATGCAAGTTCCCTCTTCCTCCACCAACCTTCTCTCACTTTCTGTGCTGTCCACTGGGTGTGTTAATCTGGAATTTGAATGAAAATTTAAGTGTATCTAAATGTAGCCTTGCCCCTGGGAGAGGGAGTGGATATGTCATCAGGGATCTGTCAGAGCCAATAACATTCCCCCTGCAGCCCGGAGCTGTGCCTCAAGATCTAACATTTCTGTCTGAATTATCAGCTAATGCTCTGACAAATTGCCTGTGATTTTCTTTTTTTCTCTCTGAGTGGATGTGCCTGGTCTGCAGATTAGGTAAACACGGCCTGGCCCTGGTGTGTAGCAGTGGCTGACAATTCCCAGCCAGACATTTCTGTTAAGCCACAAAAGCAGGAGGGTGTCTGGGAGCAGCCCGCTGGATTCCTCACGCTGGCCACGGGTGCTCTCAGGTTTAGGGCTGTTGGAGTTACAAGCCCCTGCTTAGGAGATAACTACTGACCATGACAGCACCAAGTGATGGAGTTGAAAGATCAAGACCTTATGCTGAGTTTGAGTAGCAGGACTGCAAATGAGGTTTTGCTCTAACTGAACAGCTGGGGAAACAAAATTGGGTTGCTGGTAGAACAAGCTGTGTTGCTAAAATGTGTGGCAGTGCTGGATTTTTTTCCTTGCAGAAGGAAACAGCTATTGATGTCTCAGTCCTCAGACACAGAGGACATCAGAACAACCAGGTGATTTTGTGCTTGTAAAATGAAGTCATCTTAGAGAGGAAAAACTGTGCGGAAGATGCTGCAAAGAGGCACCCAAGGGGTTTGTTTCTCTGGCCACGAGATTCAAACACCTCTTGAATTAAGAAAGACATCACCAGCGCCTGCCTCTTCTCAGGCTGTGTGAGATCCAGAGTGTCTGTTTGTGTACTTGCTGTGGAAGTGATTTTCCTTGAAGCATGAGCTGGTTTTTAAACACTGTGGGCGTAGTGACAGTCTGTAATTCTGGTCGTGAAATAAGATGGTGAATGAGGGTGAGGTGGGAGAAGTTCTCAGCTGAGCTGTTGGCGTCAAGATTTACATTAGCTGGTGCAAGTCTCTTCTCCATAGGTCAGGTGGATATCTGACTCTTCCTCCCTGGCCTTTTCCCCACTCCTTAGTTTATATTCAGATCTCTGGCAGTGTAACAAACACCCTTTGCTCCTGCTGCTGCTCCTCCCTGGAACCCCCCAGCCCCTCTGTAAAGGCCTTTCCAGTGTATTTAAAATTCTAGCCGAAAACATGTTTTGCTCAACCCTTCCCCTTGCCAGTTAATACTGATCTGATGGTGTTATTGGCTCTGCTCTGACATGTTTGGGAATTCAAAATGCTGCAATCTTCTTTTAGGCTGAGGGTTCTGGTCTCACAAATCTATTTGTGATCCACAGGATTTGGGTGCTGAATCCCCTTGGGCTTCCTTGGCAAATTTCAGTCCTTTACAGGACTGTCGACTAGTAAAAACAATTTGGGATATGTGACATTTTCTAGTGCCTTCTCTAGGGGCACAGCTGAAGGAAAACAGAACCTCAGGGAAGACAAGGGCTGTGGGATTAGAGACATACACACCGTAAAGACACCGAGGTGCTTCACTGATGAGCAGTGGCACCAACCAGAAATATTCCTGTATAGTGCTAGGATTTCAAATGACTAAAAGCTAGAGATATTTATGATCTCTCTCAGACATCTGTGTAAACATGCACAGCAGACAGTAATAGAAATGCAGCTCTGGATTCTTTCTGAGCAATCTCAGGCTAGGCATGCTGCTTTTTTGATTACATACAAAGATTTAAAGAGGGGGGATTGAAGAGGAAGGAAAGACAAAAGGATTTGCAATCTATAGTATCGCACTTAAAATAATTATTAGTCATAAGTAATTAAACCAAGGATACTTGATATCAATATTTGGTAATTGATATGTAATAGACATAAATGAAATAATTAAAATGGAAATTAGTTCTAGAAATTGCCATTTCCTAATTAAAAAATATTTGTTCGCCTGGAATTGCTAATCTGCTGCATGTGCCATTTGAACTGCCCAGAATGACATCCCTTTCATTTCCACACAGCACTATTATGTGTGGAGGGCACGTAGGCAAAATCTTTAAAGTCTGGGAGAAGATAGATTGCTTTTTCAATAGACAGGAGATTTGGTAGTTAATAGACACAGCAAAGGCCACCTGAACAGATGAAGGGAAATGAAGGGGTCATTCATTTCAGGTGTCCCTGTGTGTGGCCAAGGTTTCTCTCAATATAGGAACAGTGGATGGCTTGAGTTTGAGACTTTTATACTTCTATAAGGCAGCTGTGTCCTTCATGAACATGCTGGGAACTCCAGAGGTAATCCTCTGGTGAGCTCTGTAGTGGGTCACTGTGGTGGGAATGAGGGTTCCTAGAGAAATCTCTGAGCTGTTGTTTTATTTTGGTTTTTTTTTTTGTTTTGTTTTGTTTTTTGGGGAGGGGGGGGTTTGTTTTGGTTTTGTAGTGGTTTGTTT
>JAOEGS010010571.1:92232-134227 GCA_025447755.1 Corythornis vintsioides
CTGTTGTTTTATTTTGGGGGTTTTGTTTTGTTTTGGTTTTTTTTGGGGGGGGGGGGTTGTTTTGTTTTTTTGTTGGTTTGGTTTTTTTTTCCTTTGCCTTTTGCTTGTCTGGAGTGTCTATTTGTCACCGACCTAGGGATGGGCAGAGGTGCTTAAATGAGGATGGGAACAGAGTCCACAGGTGTTGGTGTTGGTAAGCAGGGCTGTTACGGTCCTCTTCCCTGAACCCAAGGGTAGAGCAGGAGGGTTACTACGAGGGCCAGTACCCAGGGTTTGGGTAGAGAAGCCTTAAGAACACTGGTTTGTGAACACATAAAAAAATGTTTTTGTGATTCTGCTACCTACTTCCATGCTAAGTTAGTCCAGGCAGAAATTCAATAAAGAATTTGCCAAGTGCTATGCATTAAGGCTATTTCTCTTGCTATTAAAGTTTTATGTAAAAGTTCCACAGACAGGTCTTGGTCCTATTTATAGGTGTCTTTCTTGCCTTCAACAATATTATTAAACTCTTTTGTTATAGAAAGCTAGTCTGAAAATGAGCTGACCTGGTAAATAAAACATAGGGCTTGCTTTTGCTGGCATACTTATCTCCACAGAGCAATATACCGAAGAATATTTTCCCCATATGTTTTTGTCAACACGTTATTGCATGTGCCTATTTAAGCAGTAAACCAGTTTGAGTACATTCCCAGAGCATTTGCTTTTCCTGTTGGTTTGAGGTGGAGATTATGGAAATCACGAGCAAGCAGTGCTGGGTAATTTCTGATCCCAAAGTTCAAGAGGGAGATGCTGGGGAGAAGAGGGAAATTTGTTCCCTTTATATTCTTATGTAGCCCAAGCGTGTGCTTGGGGTCTTTGAGCTGCCTCATGGCAGGTGCTTTGAGAAGCTGTCTGTGTGCTGGTTCTGGCCATGGTGTGTTTGAGACACTGCTGAGGTGCTTCCCACCCCAGAGGAGAAGCTCAGCTGAGTGAGTGCCTTGGTGACAGTGCAGGAACAGAGGCTGCTTCTGTCCCATCCCCTGGCACCAAATCTTCTTCCTGGGGAGGAGCTGGATGGGACACTTGTTGGGGTTCATTTTGGATGTGTTGGCCATGCAGAGCTGGTACTCTGGGTCCTTTGGAGTGCACTGGGAAGAGGAAGCAGAAAGCACATTTTGGAGGGGGTAGATCACTTTAGGGGTACATCTCTAAGTATGACACAGTATCCTTAAAGACTAAAGTTACTTCTGCCCTTCACCAGCTTTGCTGAGCGGTGCTGGTTTGCGCTGTACGTGCATGTGCAGAGAGATGCTCTTGTGCTGAGGTTTGCTGTCCTGTGCTGTGCTCGGTCTGTGTGCTGGAGCAGGATGGTGTAAGACAGACACTGGAGAGCTTTCACAAGCCAGAGACTGGAGAGCTTCACTGCACTGTGACTTTGTAGTCATGTTTTGACCTTGGTTTCGACTCCTTCCTTTCGTAGGCCATTCTGAATAGTGGCATTTTCACCTGCAAGTGAGTGCATGCTGGCTCTGAGTGAGCACTCACTCTGTGGATGTAGTTTGTTTTTTTCATTGGGTGCATTGGTCTTAACCTTAATTCTGGGATCTATTTCCAGTTCACATTTGTGTATTTGAGTTTCTTTTCCCATTGTCTGGTTTGGGTTTTGTTTTTTTTTGGCTGTGAACATTTACATTTCAAAACTGAATCCTGCTGTGTGGCCAGGAGCTTTATCAGCTGTGGCTTCAAACTGTTTATCCTTAAAACCCCTGCTGCTCTACTAGCCTGCATTGCCTCTGCACACTGATCTGAAATAGATTTGAAATGTTGCTTGTTGGAAAGGCTGTACATGTGATTAGGTTGGGGACTCTTTTTATTTGCAAATGAAGCAGGACAATGAACTTGCATGTCTAGACCCATCATTGGCACTGCACTTGCTTAGTGCTCCCCCAAGGTGTAACCAGGGCAGTTGAGGAGAATAATTTAGAGCCATCTATAACAAGGGGGAAAAAATCCCTATGCAGAAAATCCCAGTAATTGTGAGTACCTGTGACCCTAATTTTCTGTATACTTCTTAAAGTTTTTCCACAGCTATGCATGAAAATGTATCTTTAGTCAAGTCTGTATCCCATAAAAGACAGGCTTTTATCAGCTTCTCCAGCTTTTTATACCAGGAAAGCATGTTGGATACTTTTGAAGTAAGAAAGCAGTAGGTTTTTGATATTTTTCTCTATTTATAATATTCATTTAGTAGCTCTCTCCAAGATGTCTGAAAACAAAATTCTTACTCTGTTTGCTTATTAAGCTCTTCCCTTATCTGCCAGAGTGGATAATCTACTCCTGTTTCTCTCGCTTAGCAGCTTCAGGAAGCTTGATGGAGTGTGTTGACTCTGGAGTTAGTGGAATGGAACCAGATGCAGTAGATAAGGTATCTTATCTCCCAGAGGAGGATATAAACAGCCTGACTGCGGGACTTATTCTAGCTGTGGGTCAGGGTGGGAGCCAGGCAGAGATGGCTTTTCTCTGCAGGTTGCTTGGTTTTTTAGTTGCTGATACTTCAGCCTGTTGAGTTCCTTACCCCAGTGTTTCTCAGAGATGAGACATGGATTTGCACAGACCCTTCCTACATTGTCCATACTCAGAGTTGGTATTCTTTGATTCCTCTTGTCTTAAGACTACACCTGAAATTACTTACAGTGATCAGAGATAATAGTCTCACTGGCTTTCCTGGGATTTATACCTCAGTTCGGGGAATTCAACAGCAGAGGTGCATGTGCCCATGTCTTCTATTATGTATGAATGTGGGGTTGAAATATGGGAGGACCAAGGGCTCTTCCTGCATTTTAAACTCCCTAATGAGGACCTAGGCCAGCCTAGGAGAGTAACATGACACAAAAAGAAGGCTGTTGCACAGCTTTGGTGCTTTGCTCCCTGGCTAATCAGCAAGTGCTTTAACTAGTTCCAGCTTTTTAAATAGTTTAAAATGAGGACCCTCCTTTTAAAATTAATATGCTTCTTTTTTCAGATTAGTATCTTAACAAATGTGTGGATTTCATGATATTTTTACATTCAGAGCTTCCAAATGCTCTCGTAAAGGGAATTCCCAATATTAGAACATCTTCACAATCAGAGGATTGTCCTTTACTATATCATAGTACAATGAGAAAACAGGTCTGCTGGAGATGAAATCCTCTACTAGTTTGTGTGAAGTCAACACAGATTAATCACATTTTAGCTGGAAGGATATCTATGAATCATGTTCCTAGGTAAATGCACAGGGCTAGACCTGTTTTTCAAAGGCACAGAGGAAAACTGTTCTAGGTGGCTCAGTTACAAGTTGAGCATGTTAAGTGTTGCCTCATAAAGAACAAAGAGCTAGAGAAAATGTAATCAGCTGGGGAGGGAAAATGATCTCATGTTAGCTGAGACTTTGTCCAGATTGGTGTTTTTCAGTGGTGGATAGGCCTGCGTGGTTTCACTGTACGTTTGGCAGTCTGGGAAGTGATGGCAGGTGAACCAGCCTTGCCCATGTTCTGTCAAATGCTCTATTTATATGTGTTTATAATGTACTTCTCAGTACCTGTGCACAGTGTTAGACGGAGATGAACCTTGGGTAATCCAACACCAAACAGAGTGGAAAACACAGAGGAACCAGGGTGGTGCACAGGTGGGATGTGGTGGCCCTGTGCGTAGGTGCTGAGATTCCCCTCAGTGCCTAAGTGAGATGCCAGTTTACTGTGTTTTGCTATGGCACTGTGCACTGGAGTTATATGGAAGGGGGACTCCTGCTGACTCCAGGCAGATCTCTCTGGAAAAGCCATTTGGCAGGGCAAATCCTTACGAATGTTAAGAGCAATGTGCTACTGCATATAAGGCAAGAAAAGAGACAGCTGGAGCATTGAACACTATCTTACTTCTTGACTAGTGCATCAGTGCCATCATCAGGGTGGCTGAAAAACAGAAGTTCCACATGACTAACTCTGTTGGTATCTGCACTGGAACAAAACCGGAGCAGTGTTCATGAAGCAACATGAAGTGTGCTTTTCAAGATAACCACACAGCTGGCAAAGAGGAGAACTGGCTGGGAATGTGAGAGGCTTTGTTCAGACACCTGCACTGGCTACTAGCTGCTGGTTTATTGGGTTGGAGCTGGGAATGGCTATGCCTCTTGCAAAGCTTTAGTCAAGTAATTTTCTGTGTAGAAATTGCATTTTCTCAGTGGAAGGAAGTATGTGATAAGCTCTGCTTTGGCCCAGGAAAGATCTAAAGGAAATAACTATCTGGCTCATCTGGAAGGGTTTCTGGATTTACAACTTTTCCCAGGCCCTGTACTTGATGGGATGAAGGAAGAACCAAAGAACAACTTGCTCAGTTCTGAAATAGCTCAATTACTATAGAGTGCACTTCCAAATATGGGTAGAGCTGAAGTTACAACCATTACAGTTCTAAAAAGAGCCTACGGCAGCATCTAATCTAAATCAGATCTTGAAAGATCAATCAGTGATTGTCCCTGTCATCAGCACTAACGTCGCCTCACTCCCAGTTGCTTTGATGGCAGAGCCTGGCATAAAAACCATGGATCTGAATTCAAATAGGGGAATCAAGGAGTTATTTCTGGCTTGATTTTCCCCCTCAGTCTGAGCTATTTGTCTGTTTGTTAGAAACTCGTTCCCAGCTTCCTTTGTGGTAACTCAGAACTCCCGTTGGTTTGATGCACTGTCCACACCTCTTGGTAGAAATTAGACTTTGTGAGGCTTGTCAATCAGGCATTTTTAGCTGAGAAGGTTAAAAGAACAATCAAAAAAAGCCTTCAGAGATACTTTAGCTGTCTGCCCACATCTGCCCAGTTTGCCTCTCTGAAAGGACCCCCCCTTTTAATCTGGCTGCTGGTTTCTTGCCCCCAGTATACCCTGCAGTACCAAACACCCTTTGACACCCATCACGAGCAGCCCACTGCACCCAGCCAGGCTGTCCCAAGTGGGGTGCTAGGAAGCCAGGCCCAGCTGGTACCAAGCTGAATGGTGTTGCCAGCAGCACCCTCCATTTCCTTGGGGGGTCCTTAAAAAGAAGTTACTATATAACCACAAGCACAAAAGAAGTTACTGAAGCCTTTGCTGTTGTTTATACATTTAGATACTATGATTAAATTACATACATAATGCATAGTGTTTGTAATACATTATTAATAATAATAATACTGTCTTGTGTTATTTGGCTAGAAAAGGCATGCTTGGAGTGATGGTTCATTGGTCTATTCACACACAATTTTCATACATCTCTAAAGATTACCATTTTAACAGCTTTCTGTATGGATACTGCCAGGCAGTTACATTTAACAGTGCATAAATCTAATTCCCTCCGCACTCAATTTTCTCAGGCAGCAGAATCAATTTGAATCTGTCAGGATTTTATTCCAAAGTCTATTAATGCCTCCTGCCTTTTTCGGTATTTCTCCCCCTCTCTCTCTGTTTCTCTCTTAACAATCTCACTCTTTCATGAATTCATTCAGCTGCAGAAAAAGATGCCCCACTGATACAAACACTCTTTTATCTCTTTACAATGGAAACCTAATTAGGTGTGAAGGAGACACAAGGAAGGTCACAATTAGCCCTCCAGCAATAAAGGTTAACAGTTGTGAAATCCTATAATAATGCTGTTGAACTTTGTTATTATCAATAATGACGGCCTTTGACAAGGTCAGGTTCATTATTCTTAACAGCTATCACCCTTAACAGCTTAACATCCCATCTCGGCAGCGTGGCTGTGACACCTCCCCAGCTCCCCTTCCTCCACCCTCACCCACGTGTGCTGGCTCCTAACCGGGACCTGCTCACACCTCAGCCCACACTTAGACCTGCTGGGTAGGTTCCAAGACAGGCTTCAGTATGTTTTCATATTGAGCTTGTGCTGAAGGATCACTCCCCGTGCCTTTAAACGTGGGTTTTTGTCTCCGTGCTTCAGTGAAAGGATTCTGCCCAATTAAGAACTTAAATGGAGATGGTAACAAGAAAGTAATAGGAAGTGTATCCTGGTAATGTCATATTTCAGAATAGAGTGGAAACAATTACAGATGCTTTGCCATTAAAAGCCAATGGATCTCTGACATCTTCAGAAGGCTTCTCAGGAAGGATGCCAGTTTTAGTGCCTGTTGTTTCTGCATCAGCTCTTAAACCTCTAGAAAGGAACAGATCACAAGCCAAACATTTCAAACTTATCTTTATGGAGTCCATTTTATGCCTGTTGAAGAAGGTCTCCCAGCAACTTCAGTCCACTGGAGATGTTAATCTTTCTTTTTAGTAGGGATTTCAAGAAGCAGGATCACATCCCTGATTGCTACATTACTTCTCAAGTCTCTTTTACACTGAAAATGTGGTTCCACGCTCTGATCTGTGCCCTGACAGATCATCTTGCCTGCCCAAGTCAAGTGTGGGCATGTGATATAATTTCCTTTTTAAAGAGTGGAGAAGATGGCAGGCATATAATGCCAACTTTACTCTTCTGTGCCTGCAGTCTCAGTTTGGGTGATCCCTCATGTGGTAGAAAGTACCAGGCAGAAAGTAAATGAGCAGAGAGAACATCTGAGCCATCACACAACATTGTCTTGGGTCCATCATGGCAGCTTTACAGGCATCTGGCCTGAGCTATCAAAATGCCAAAGTTGTACTTTGCTGTTTCTCTGTGTTTACTGAGCATGCCTTTGCTCTTTCACCTGTTTTCTTAAGGGTCAAGAATCATATCTAACCTTTATTTTCCAGCTCACCTGGGATCTGGACTATTACCTAGTGATTCGTAAGTTGGAAAAGTCTTGTCCTAGACTACTCCTAGACTCAGTGGAGGGAGAGAAAGACAGAGAGAGGGGCAATTCAGATCTTAGATATGCTGAACAGTCCCTGGAAGCTGACTCTCTGTTTCCCTGTCTTAAGGAAGTCTTGGATGATTAAACTTCTAACTTTGACACCTCATAAAAATACCTACCAATGCTTAACAATAAGTGTTAAGCTTATTTTAAAGCAAGCAAAGCCACAAAATGTGCATTAAGGATAGAGTGCCAGAAATACCAAATATGTGATATACTTATTAAAAGAAAAAAAGTTATCTCACTTCTGTCACTTCTCAAGGCAGATTCTTGCCTTCTCAAGTAAGATAGCATTGTATCATGATAGGCAGCAATTGCTGCCTTCTGCTAGGTCTCCAGATAATGCTGCTTCTGGAGTTTACTGCATTAAGCCATATCCTATTGTAGTGTTTAAAAATATAGATATAATTTTCAAAATATTCTGTCTGACTAGCCTGCTGGAAAAAAAATCACTAAACCAGGATATTCTTGAGATTATTTATGCCTTCTAGAGAGGACTGGGTGCTTGCACAGACAGTTTCAGAAGCATGTGTGCAGCAAGCACAAGTACAGAAGTGTAACAGCATCTGTGCTGCCCAAGGACCCCGGGGATCAGGCAGTGCTTGATAAGAAAAAACATGTGCTCTGAGTAGTCCTTAATTCATGGTTGAAGGCTGAAGTTCAGGCTGCATTTTCAGAGTGCAGACACAGATCACTGGCCACCTTAAGGATGTTCTTCCCCTTACCTTGCTTCATTGACTCCCTGCTTCCAAGTGCACCAAAAGCTCAGAAGGCCCTTTGAAGCTGGTGTGAGCTGGTGCCTCTGCTGATGTTCACAGAGTTCTGCTGATTTACACCCACAGAGGGTCTGGCTGAATAAACACTATAGAATTGAATGAAAATACCTGAATGTGCAAACAGTGGGAAAAGGGATAATAGAGGCCAAAGTTGCTGAATATCTAAACCAGATGCCAACAACTCTTCCTTTATTGTTAATAAAAGGAATTAACCTGCCAGGAAAAAAAAAACTGTTTACAGTTTTATATGCTAATTTGAAAGCACATCAGTAATGTTGCTTGGATATAAAATTTGATAACGTGCTCCCAGATACTTTTAACCCCCTATTCTGAGAATAGCAGAATATTAATCCTAAACCCATTAAGTGATGAGAATCCTCCTGTGTGTACCACCGATAAGTCATCCCTGTCAGATGTATCTAACACATGACTGCTCTCTCCTGCACCCCTGCCTCTGACAGACTATACAATATGCAAAAACTTGCAGAAAGGACACGTTACAGTGGAAAATTGTGACTTTTAGTCGTTAAGTGATTCAACTGTAGGAGAAAGATTAAGCTGTTTAGCTTCCCAGGTGTTTAGCTTCCCATAGCACTCACTGGGCATTTATCTTGCTAATGTTTCTGTATTGCTATTACTATCCAGTTGGTAGGAGCTTTTATTTGCATGAGGCAGCAGATTTTTCATTTATAAAGCCAAGGATGTGTCCTTTTACATCAGTGAGAAGTTTATTGAATGATTGACATTATATGCCAATTTTATCAAAATATTGATTGGAAAAGTTCTTATGTTTCCACTGTATCATATAGATATATCTAATGGCAGCTTTAGCCAGCCAGTGCAATATGTTGCTTGCCAGACTAGAAAATGATATATTAGCCATCTGGGCAATGGGCCCAACTCTGGGCAAGATTAGTGCTTCAATTAGCTGTTGATAGCATTCCATTAGAATAGTGGTTTCAAAGAGCACTAAACAAGAATGTTGTGCTTTGATTTTCAGATTTAATTACTTCCATCAGGGCTATAAATGAACTCATTAGTCTTAGTGGCTCTAAAACCTAGAGACAATAGAATGTTATTGCTATTCTTCTTATGGTTTGTGCAAACATTACTTTCAAAGTGCTATTAGGAACGACTATCAACCTTTCCTCTCTGCCTAATGTGGCTGGCTGACCCTGCAGAGCAGCTCTGGAGTAAACGTGAGCCTGAGTTCATTATCCTGGTCTGGGGTGGGATTCAGAGCCACTTAGCAAACAGCATCTTGATTCTGGGGGTCAGTATGTACAGCAAAAGTTCCTGAGGATTAAATTTATCCCTTGGTGGTACTTGGCTTCTTTTCAAAGTATTTGCACGTCCTTTTTTTCTTTCATTTCCCCTCTATCTCATAATTTGTTTTAAGATTTGCCAGAGCTTCTGAGGATTCTGGAGGCTTTTTTTTTTTTTTGTCTTTAATCCACTGCATCAGGATTTCTGCCATTATTCCTCTAATTTTCTGAAAGGATATTCCCCTTTGTTTAACTTTTTTTCTTGGTTTGCCTTTTCCCCTTGACATAAGTGCATGGTGCACTGTGTTCCACAAACACTGGGTTCTTCTTTGAACATGATTCCCTCTAAAACAGAAGAAAACCAAAAGTGAATGGAGAAGGGGAATGCAGATGCTGACAGCTCCTGCTGCCCCCCAGCACTCCCTCTGAGCCCCATGTAGGGTTGCCATTAGTTCAGCAGCATATCACACTGTTCAAACCTTAAATCTCACCGAGCTTTCTTTAATCTGAGGTGGACCTCACTTGATAAAAGTCCCTTTGTGTTTTTCTGGTTTCTTTTTTTCTGCCGAGGAAGGATGCCGTGTGTAAATAAAGGATAGGATTCTCTGCATCACTGACATTTATTAAATTAATCTGTAATCAGCACAGTATGTCTTAACCATAATATTAATGTGGCTAAAACAGTAAATGCTATCATGTTTAAAGCCTACCACCTGTTTTGTATTAGCATCTGGACAGTTATTTCATTTTTCATTTTAATAGAATATTCTTTTATGAAATCCATAACTTGGTGGTAATTTTTAGCTCCCAACCTTGCATAAATCCCAGAATATGATTCAAAAAGCCTATTCTCCAATCTTCTACAAGTTTCTGCTAAATTTTGCTAGATATTTGCTAAATTTATTGTGATATTATTTGGAATATAGGGAAGTGAATAAAAATGCTGAATACTTTGCCATCACTCAGGACTTTATCCTTCATTTCCAGCAAGCAGGTCTTGTGCAGTTTGGAAGAACAATGTCACTCCATCCTTCCTAGACTTCTGCTGGTCACACACCTCCTTCCCCTCAGCTCTCTCTCCTTTTGCTCTGCCATGAGGTGTGCTGGGATGGCAAACATTCACAGGGCTTGTAAAGCACCTGGAGCAGGCAGAGGTGCCTTGCTGTAGGGGCACAGAGAGGTGAGATGGTGGGAGGAGCAGAAGGCAGGTTGGGCACTGCAGCAGCCTCCTCTATGGTCTCTGTGCCTCATTCAGTTGTGCAGTGAAGGGGTGTGAGCCAGCCCAAGGAGAAGGAAAGAAAACACTCCTGTCTAGTGTGGTCAAGTGCAAAGCCTGTGGTGGAGTCGGTTGGAGTTTAGATGAGTACTTGGGTGATTTGTTCTAAGCACTTTCCATTCCATTCTCAGGAGTTCTGGAGCCATTCTTGTGTTTAAAAATAGAATGCTGTCTCTTGTTCCTTCTCTCTCCCTCCCTTCTTGTATTTCCCATCCTCAGAGTAATGGTCTGATGGATGTTTGTTTTTCTGGGTCTGTTATCTTGAAGAGATGTGATGAGAGCGAGGAGTCTTCCTCCATGGTCACTGTTTTGTCTAGTAAGCTTTTAGGTCTCTAGGGCCAGCTTCCATAAAAGCTAAACTACTTCTATTTTTAAGATTATTTGGACTAGAGAAAATCAGGAAGATTATACACAATTCTTATACACAATTGTCAGAGTTTCTTTCAGCAAGATCACTTTGTTGGCTTCTGGCAAGTTTTTCTAACCTGATCCTGTTCTGCTTCTGCCTTCCTGGTATATCCTGCCCCAGTGGTGCTCCTACAGTCAGACCTCACTAGGTTCCCATCTCCCACCATGGGCATGACTTGGGACGAGTTGTGCAATGGAGAGTAGAGAACTGCCCCAATGGGATGCCAGGGGGGACTTGGCTTTCTTGTGAAGCCCGAGCCCAGGGGTTTCTTGCAGCTGTCTGGTGTGCACAGCATGTTTCATACCTAAGTGTAACTCAAGCAGAAGGGAGACGTTATGCTGTGTATGCATAAAGTGTGATCCTACCAAGAGTGGATGAGGACCACGGAGACAATGAAAGGTACCTAAGTCCTTTGCTTAGGCAATCCTAAATTTAACTGTAGCTATAGGACAGACCTTCCCACCCCTCTGCTCAGCCTGACTACTATCTTGGCCTTGAAGGATGACACAAGTTTACAGGAGTGGATAAATTAGCAGAACTCCTGCATAAAGCTCATCAAAGCTGTCAGTTTAAGTGTTACCAGCCATAGGTTTGGGCAGTATTATCCTCAAAACCCTGAAATAAATTAGAATGAACCCAAACTCTAATGGGTTGTCACGTTTGATATACAGATTGTCCAAATACTGCTTGCTTTCAGTGTGTCACAAATCATGCGAGACTGAGGAATAAACAACAGATGTTGAAAATGAAAGATTTTTCTTCAGCAGTCTGTTGCCTCCACCCGTTCTGCTGCTGCTCCTGACTCACGTTCTGCACCCCAGCACTGACTGGTATTGCAGATCCGAGGCTTCTCCAGTGAAATCACTCAAGAGCTCCTGTTTCGTAACGACAGTACAGCAGTGGTTTATTTGAAGGCTGAGCCAGCTTTGTATCAAAGCCAAATATGTCTGGCTTGGCACCGTGAGCTTGCACCGAAGCCAAGCAGCTGGAGCAGACTGTACGTGTATTTAAAAGAACAAAAACAGAGAGACTCTTAAGTTATCTCCTGTAAGAGGTCAATCAGAGTGCCAAAACGCAGTGCCAGGTTTTGCATCAGGTTTTCTTTGGTCTATCCCTGCATTCCTACAGACCAAACTCCTGGGCTGATTCTCCTCTGATTTCCCCACTTTCCTGGCTTCCTTCTTGTGGTCTGCTAATTGCAGGAATTCCACCCCTGTAAAGGATTAGTATCTTGCCCCTGCACTCACCTTTTTCCTTCTTGGGTCCAAGTGACATTCTTCATGATCCACACAATCACAAGGGAAAGAACTGTAGGGTTTTCTGCATGGACTTGTCTATCTGAGAGCTAAGGGGGTGACTTTTCCCATTGCACAAAGCAGCAGCAATGACTTTCTGGCATTGAGATTTCATCAATAGTCTATGAGTCGGGGATCTGCTGCTGGTCTACCAGCTCCATTGCATGTCAGATAATTAACCATTATTAAGGCTGTGGCTGCCCCAGATGACTGTGGTGGAGAGGCTGTTTTCTGAGCTCAAGGTAGTTGGCTGCTGATGGTCTTCTGCACCCAGCAAGTGGAGATTCCCTCCTCTGAAGACTGGACATGCTTCAGGAGCAGAGGAGGTTCTAATGGGGATGCATACAACTGGGACAGTTGGCTGTAGATGTCTGCTCTGCCTTACCCATCTCCCAGAGCTTGCCTGCCCTGCTGCTGGAGTAGCTCAGCCTTTTGTAGAGGGGTTGCAGAGATGTTGTGTTACATGGGCTAACATACAGATGCTACATCTGCAACCCTCCAAGTAAGGTTGTGTCATCACCTGAGTGACATCTTAAGAGTACACTTTCTGTTCTAGAATAGGGATGAGACAGTTACTTTGGGCTCTTTTTTACTCCTTCATTTATCTGCTAATTTTCTACTATGTCCATCTGTTGCTGGACCATGATTAGGACAGAGCTTTCAGGAAAGTCCTGTCTTCCCAGTCACATCCAAGAGGTTCAAGCCATCTCGTGAGACATCTGCCCCATTGCGAAATGCAGGTGTTCTTAGTTAGAAGCATTTACATTTGAGTGAACTTGAAGAAGTTTTTCATTCAAGGTGTAGTTCATAACTGATTTGATCTGTTTTCCTTGAAGTAGGATGTGTTCTGATGCTCCAGAAATCCTTCAGATGTCTCTGTCTGAACCATGGACTGAGAATGAATGATATTGGATCACAAAATAATATGAACTCAAGGCACACTTTTTCTTGCCTAATTAACAATTTTACCCATGATATTAAATCCATGTGTGCCCATAACACACCACAAATGAGAAATCTGGAAACCCATTTTCAAAGCACTTTCCATTATGTAAGTAGCAGGAGATGTACCGTAGCCTTTCAGTAAATTAGTTGGTAAATTGTTTTCTCTCTCATCTTTACTGCTGTAACAAAAACATGTTACCACTGGGTCTCCATTCTTTTTTGGATTTGTTTGCCTATTTGTGCTCCTATCAGTTTGAATCAAGGAAATAACACAGATAAACATGTTTGACCTGCAAACAATTGCAGGAATAGAGGCTAAAACCTGTTTACTGCAGTAAACCTTGGAGAAGTTCTGATGGTGAGGTGTCATGTGCTGCAGTTATTCATGCTGTCTTGCTTCAACATAGGTGACCACTGAAAGCGCCCTTAATTTTGTGCAAACTGTCTTGGGGAAGTGCTGAGCTGCCAGCTCATTCCTTGCCCTGAATTTGGAAGGGAATTGTGGTGTGACCCAGTTAAAGGTAATTTCCTCTAACCCCTGTCTACTCAGAATTGCCTGTGAGAATCACAGCCCTTGAAATGAGCAATCTGAGACCTTTCCATAAAACGTCTGCTCAAGACTCTTCATAAAGGAGGGAATGTGATGGAATTGGGGCCCTGAAGGTGGGCTGATTTCGGTGGTGCTGTGTTAATTCTCCATCAGATGAAGTCTTCGCTCTGTGCTGGGGCTGGAGAGCTTGTGCCCACCCATGGCACAGACAGGTGCTGACTGAGCAACTCAGTCACACCTTCATTAGGGCCTCTTGATATGCAGGCAAGGAGGAGAAACAGTGGTGGCTGAAGACATTATTTCTGCATGAGAGAGACATCTCGGGAGGCTTGGCTCCTGCCTGTCTCCCTTTCCCAGTTAGACCTGAGCGGCCCCGGTCGCCCATGGAAGCCTTAATATTGCCAGTCCAGCCGTGAAGGGCTGGACACAAGGTTCAGGCTGTCAGCACACAAACACAACCCAAGTTTTTAAGCAAAAGCAGATGGCTACTGTGAAAGAAGCAAATGGTTGCCAACAAAGACTGAGCTGGGGGCAAGCTCATTTAAGAGAGGGGGGGTGTGACAGTCTCATCTGACTACATTGTGATAATGGGTAGAAGCTCTTAGGGGATAGAAAAGCCTTTTGCTTCAGACTTCTCGGTCAGGGCTCCTTGGCCAGCTGTTTCTTGGGCACAGCTGGACACCACAGGAGGAGTGGCAGGAGCAGACTTTTTGTTTCAGTTGCTGCCTGGGCTCACAAGGAGCAGTTGCTATGCAGCCTGTGCTGCAGGCATTTGTCTTACCAGAAATGCTTGCATTGAATAATGCAAAGCAGCCCTAGCAGAGCTGCTGGGGCTGCTGGCTGCACAGTGCATGTGGCTGTCCTTGTACCCAGCTAAGAAAGGGAGCCAAGGTTTGGGAAGAACATTATGGGGACGTGGTCTTTGCAAAGCTTGAGCTGTCAGAGTGGTCCTGTGCAATCCTTGGTTTTGCTCTGGCACTCCTGTTCCAGTTGGGTGCACTGTGCCTTTCTCTTTGTGTCAGCTCAGGTTTTCTTACAAATTCACACCAGTACATCACGTGGGTGGAGAGATCCAGCTCTGGGGCTTGTGAATGGCTGAACTCCTCCCATTGTGCTCATCTGGAAGCACAGTCTTAAGAATGTTACCCTGGAAGATAAATGGAAATGTCACCAGCCTTGGTTACGGTGCTTAGTAGGTGAAATACCTTTTCAGGGTTCCTTATTCTGGCAACAGTGAGCTTTTAATGATCACGTAGACAAGCAGGGGAAAATGTAGGATGAACGTGTGTATAGGGGACGTTGTGCTTATTATCTAAGAATAGGTAGTAGAATTGTGTGTATTATCTATGTTTGTTTAGCCAAAGTAAGACAGGCATTAACATTCTGTTTCATTCTTAATTAGTGGCTGATAAAAGCACAAGGTGATACTTAACAGTCTTGACAGTGTAATTTATCTAAAGTTTCCTAATAATACGGTTGCAGCAGTCTTGGAAAGGCTGCTTTAATGACTTTCACACACTTAAGGTTTGGTACCAACAATATCCAATATGTTGGTTGCTTAGGAGACAAAATTAAACAAAGCTGAACACATTTATTTCTCCCATTTTTTACTACACAGAGGATTATCTTACTGCAGTATTTTTCTCTATTAAATGCCTAAGCTTTAGGTGTTTATGAGAACAACAAAAAAACCTCTACCAATCCAGAACCTCTATTAAATCAGCAGATGGCTCCTAGAGCCAAATTAGGGACCTGTGATAGAATAATAAAAGCTCTGCTTTATACAGTGCACATGTTCAGAGTTGGCAGTGTTAAATGAGACCTCCATGCAATCTGCTCTGAGAAATAGCCTTACTGGCATTGACCTCTTCCTTTGTATAATTCAACACTGTGTCATCAATTGCAGTTGCAAAAACGTCTTGGCAATTTAGCAGACCTTGTATGGTCTGACTTGCCCAATATTTGTTTAAGATGAACTGTATCAACTTGTTATTAGTAGTCTGCCAGAGGAAAGGAGATAACAGTGTTTGTATTAAGCTACATAAAATACAGCACCTGGGCAAGGTGCAGCCAGCACGTTTCTAGCAAAGGTGGTTGTTTCAGGGTCTGCTGCTGATCCTGCTGAAGGCAAAGGTAAAACTCCCAGCAGCTTATGTCACACTTTGCCTAGGTCATGCAGAGGTTCTGAGCTTAGTATGGCTGAGTGACTAAATTTATGATGTTTAAAATAAATATCTGAATTCACCTGAGAAATGCAGACAGCACAACTAGGCTGCAGTGGGATCTGTCTGATCTCATCTCAGTTGTATGTCTGTACAATCTTGCTGATATCATCATGCCTTAGTCCTGCTTTTCAGCAGCTTATATGATACAAAGGATACGGCCCTTTTGGAGTCTATTCTCAGGCATATGGCCGACCCACAGCACAAGCTGGGGAGCATTTTGCCTCTCTGGTGCATTTGTAGCACCAGAACAACAGTCTCACTCCCAGAGGGAAATACTCTGCAGAGGATAAATAATGTCTCTGAAAAGTTGCTTCTCAGCCAAAAGATTGTCCTGTGCAGGGATCCCCTCCTCGGGAAATAATGGAGGAAGAAAAGTGGATGTCTGGGGGGAGACAGTAATACCTGTAACTGGAGCTTCTGATTAGAGGTTGGGGAAGGCCAGTGGCCATCTAAACGTGTGCAAGCCTTTTGTAAGCAGCGAAATTATTTTTCATGAATTCTTACTACTTAAGATGACCAAGGAAATCCAAGTCCTCGGGAGCCTGTCAGTAGATTCTCCCCCTGAACCGAAGTCCTTTCAAGAGCACGATGCCGATTCACAGAGGGGGCAGAAAGGGCGGGGGCTTGTCCCAAGCAGCGCCGTTCCCGTCGCCCCCCCGGCTTTCGGCGGCTGTCCCGCGGGAGGCGATGTGCGGGGCCGCAGTGCCCCCCTCTGCCCGCCCGCCGCGCCGCCGGCTGCTGCCAGCCCCGGCCTGTCTACCTGCCTGCCTATCTGCCTACCTACCGCTGCCAGCTCCTACCTGCCCCTGCCTTCACAAGCAGCCAAGTGCAGGCAGGAACCCCAGCCTACCCGTAGAGGAGCCAGGGCTGAGCTGAGCTCTGCTTTCTGAGTCCCGCAGCCAGCCCCTGCCTTCTCACGAGTGTCTGGTGGCCTCCTTCTCGCAGGAGGTACTAAACCCATGAGGGGGATCCCAGTGACAACCCTGAGGGTGCCAGCCCGGCCACACGCACTAATTACTGCAGTTAAGAGTGGTCAGGGCTCCAGATTGATTGCAGAAGAACTCTCAAATCTTTGGACCTTCCAAACCTAACCTTAGTTAAGGGAGGGGAAAAACTACTCCCCTTATTGAAACCATGTTGTTCTTTGCAGTTGATGGTAACAAAATGTCTGGTCTTTTCCTCCTGCATGGAAAGCCTAGGATAGTGAGGAGCCAGGAGAAAGCCCTGGAACAGCAAGGCTGATGGTAGCTAACATGAGCACTATTTCATTTTTCATTGAGTTTGTCTCTTTGTTCCATGCTCTCTCTTCCTCCCCACAGTATCTCTGCATTGATTTTTCACTCTGCCTGTTTATAAATGTTTATAAAGCATTTAGGGAGCCTAGGGAAGAAAAGGTCTCTAAGTACTTAGTGGAGGAAGAACTTAAGCACTGGGCTGCTACACTCTTGCTGACACTAGGCAGTATTTCATGCCATGTGGAGTCCTGCTCCCAGGATCTGATGTGATGCTGCTTGAAGATGATTAAAGGAGCCAGAATCTTAGTGCTGCCCAATTGCAGCCTCTGCAGTGCAGCCAGCATTGCAGAAAGCAGGAAGATTTGAAACAGCTTTGGCAAAAACAACATACCAGTAGGTGATAAAGGAAACAAGTACACATCTATTGTTCATTTTGGACAGTGAACTTAATGTCACATCATATACTGAATGACCAAGACCTGCACTTTGGCAAGTGCATGGCACCCATCTCCTTAAGGAGAACAGAAACTGCTTCTGCAAAGGTGCAAATCACTTCTGCCTTGCACAGGTGCAGGAGATTCCACAAAGCACTGGAGGCCCCAGGTCCACTCTGGTTTGCATCAATTGGTAATTTCAGTGTAAACTTTTAGCATTGGTGAGAGACAAAACATTCATTGTCAAGAAATGAATGAGGGAAATCGTGACATGTTTAATTTGATATCCCTGTTTCCCATTCATCATCCTTCTTTAACATATAAAAGGGGTATCTTTGAAAGTACTGAGGCTGGGCTGATGCTCCAGTGCCCCACCCCTTTTCACACAGGTTCATTCCATTGTAGTGGCCCAACAGCTAGTTAAGGGAGCCTGTCTTTCTATTCTGCCTTTCATTTCTACTTGAGGTTGCTGCCCTGGCACTTGTTTACTTGGGCCCTTGGGTTGAGGAACTTAGTGGGGTACAAATGAGGAAAAGAGCTAAACATCTGTGCTGGAGTTGAGGGGGGTGAAGGGCTGCAGGAGAGGCAGTGAGAGTTTCTCCTGCTCCTCTCATAGTGTGGTTCTTCGCCAGAGATGCAGAGCCCTACCAGAGCTGGGTAAGTTGTAATGTAAGGGCTAAATGCCATTGGTGTCTTTTGAACCTTAGTCAGTGCCATGTTTCATGAGGGGTTGGGGTGGGGAAGGTAGGAAGCTAAAATGAAGTCTACAGCAAATTCTTTCTGTTGCTTCATATTGAATGCCATTTTGTTCATGTTATTATTGGGGGTTTAATTTTATCAAAGTGTTGTTTGTCTAACTTTGGCTGATCCTTCTGCTTGAAAGTTAAGAAGCTCATTCTTCAGAGCACTGTGTTTTATTGGAGCCTTGGATGCTGAAGGTGCCCAGGTGGGCACAGCTCCAGTTGGGGAATGATTAGGAAGCCACACCTTTTGAACTCTGATAGATGAGTGTATGTTATGGATCTGCTTATAATCATTCCATGAGGGAAGTCAGCAGTGTTAGTATCCTTTATAAAGTAGTTTTCCAAATGAAGCTCTCCTTGCGGTAAAACTGAAATGTTTTTCAGGAAGGTGTCTATTTCAAAGGTGTCTTGGCAGAAAAGTTTGGAAAGGAATATTTGTTTTGACTCTCTTGTTTTGGTTGTGCTGTTTTTTCAATGTCTCAGCAAAGTGGCTGCTTGTTTATAAACAGAAGCATTTTGATATTTCTGTTCTGCAGAATGACTTGAGGTTTTGAGTTTTTGTTCTAATTCAAAGTAGCAGCAACCTTTGAAGTGTCAGGAGGTGCTGTAGATTTAGAATTCAGCCAGCACCAGGTAGGATACAACAACTTTTTGTGTAAGCTCCATTTGTAATTCCTACCACTCTCCTCTGTGGGTCTTTAGCTTGGCCTTCAGTTGTGAGAATATGTTTGCTGCCATGCCTATAGAAAAGGTCTTCTGGGAACTGCAAGTGTTTAGTTATTTATGCAGTTTAGGGATTTACTTGCAAAAGAACAGTATTATCAAATGCAACACTGAAGTAGTTTTGTTAGGCTAGTGCTAGGCTGAACTTTTACAATGTGCCTGATGCTGAATGGTGTTTGGTTCCTAACATAATAGATGAGAGGGCTGTGAGAGTTGGAAATGCTCTTGGTGTAGGGGAGTGTCTGAATTCCAGAGCACGAAGAACTCCATCAGAGATGGAGTAGAAGGGGTAGGCTGCCATGTACCTAGTCAGAGTTTGTGCTTTAAATGGATGAGTTTGGCCCTTTCCCACAAAAATGTCTCAGAAGAGCTACTGATAGGGGCTGAACCTAGTGGGGCCTAGATTAAATTCGGGGTATTTTTCTGGACTGTCCTGCTATTTTCTCGTAGCAGCTGTCACTGTGGAGAAGTCCCTCTCTTCATGCATGCCTCAAAATGACAGAAGTGACAACTGCTAGTAATCAGTGCTAGTAATCAGCAGGTGGGACTGGGGAAGCCATGCTGGCAGGGGGCAGAGAAGGGACTGCTGTCCCAGGCCACCGGTGTGTGGCAGCCAGATCTCCCCTTGGGCTGCTTTCTGTGCTGCTGGCTCCAAAGGACAGGATACGGTGCCTCTGAGATCCCAGGTGTTCCTTAGACTTTCATATCTTTGCTGTACTTTGATAAACCCATAAAGCTCAAATATTTTGATTTAGACAATCCAAAACTTGAAAACAACTGGACTTACACAGTTAATAAAGCAAAACTGTCTCTTCAGCACTGTATTGACAAGACTCTGAAGAAAGACACACAGAGAACTTCTCCACTAATATTAAACTGATTTGGCCATTTTTATTCTATAAAGGAGGCTGGTTATGAGATTTAAAAAGACTCATATATCATGCTGCCTCATTAATTTTCCATTTGGGCTCAGCTGTCGGAGGATACCATATTAAACTGCTGCCTGGAGTAGTCTTCAGTGGCAGAGAAATGATGTTTGATACCCTTTGCATTTCACACAGTCCGTATAAAAGGTCTCCTTGATTTGCCATCCCTATTATTTTCTGTCAGAGAACCCTACACGGCCTCTCCAAAATAATATCACCTCTCCAAAACCCTGAAGGTCTATTTGTGGTTTCCATGGTGATAAAATGACCCATAATATTCTTTGACTACTTCAGTAAATGAAGGACATAACTGGGCCTTTGAAGAATAATAGTGGTTTTTTTATCCCCCTTTTTCTTGAGAAAAGCCTTGTGAGCTCAAAAAGGTGTAGGGGGGGGAGGGATGAAAAAGATATTAAGGGAAGAGATTTAGCTTGTAACTCAAAGGGCTTTGTGTCAGCAAGTATAGCAGACAGCACTTGTTGAAAAATAGACCTTGAGCCATCTGGTACCAAAACAGAAGTGGGATATAGCCCTTGTGATGACTGAGATGAAGGAGCTTTTGCTGTAACTCATTTTTACAATAGCTGTGCTGCTTAATTCTGAATTCAGTGACACGCAGGGGCAGGCGCTGCAGGTGCAAGTGTGTGGTTAAAACATTTTCTTCCAGGAACCGTCAGAACCCTGCCCTGTGCTGTGTAGGAGGGAGGATGGGATTTTCCATCAGAGCTGGCCTGGGGGAGAAGTGGGTGGGAAGGAAGCAGCGAGGCTTTTCTCAGGGTATTTGTAGACTTTGTGGAAAAGCCACATTTCCAATTGTAGCACTGGTAATGATCTGCCTTCACCGCAGAGCCAGTGCTGTGTGCACTGAGGGAAGGAGCTGAGCAGACTGTGCTGCTGTCTGAAGACACATCTTGCTTATCTGCCCTGTCCTCCCACCACCGTGGGACAGGCCAGGCTCTTTTGCCACCAACCTGTCTTGGGTAGAAAGCATCCCTTGTTGTGCGATGAACCCGTGTCTTTGGCTGCTTTGCATAAAACCAGAAAGAGATTTGTGAACTGCTCGGTCTCGTGAGAACTGCTGCCCCAGGAGCTTTCACAGCATGCTCTGCAAACAGGTTTTTAAACAAAACCATACCTTCCAGGTGAAGAAACTGAGACAGAAGGCAGACAAGTAAGCTCAGTGGAGCACTGTGTGTGCACTGGGGAGGAGAATGCAGGGCTGCTTTTTCTGTCCCCAGGGTACTTTGGGATAATGCTCTTTCCTTAGAGGAACTGTATTCAGTTTTCTTTAGCATAGGTTTCCAGCCTGTCCACTGATGCCAGCCTTGGTGGTCAGCTGCTGGTCTTGTCATGCATTGGATCAGAACTGGGTAGTCCGTAGGTCAGAAATATAGAGAAAGGATGATTAAAATGCCTTGGGCTAATAAATGTGAGATGCCTGGATTGCAGCAGCAGACACTCCCAGGTGGTTCAGGTTAACCTGGATAGATAAAATCCAAATATCTGAATTATCCAAGCATTGAGGGGCCTGCACCACAGAGCAGGAAAACTCAAAATGTTCCCAGGAGCCTGTCAGTAATTCCTGCTTCTTGAGTTAGGGAGCTTTCCTTTTGGTGTTTCTGGCCTTTTGGGTGTTTTCTATCACTTTACTTTCCAGTCCTGGAAGAAACTGAGAAGTACAAAGATGACTAAAACTTTCAGTTTAATTCCAGAGTGTCCTGTCTGTTTGCAGATGTCCCTGAAATTACTTCAACAGTTCTTCCCCCTGAGTGTGTCGGTGCTGCAAGAGGTGACCAAAGTCTGGTTCAATTTGTTACTATTTCTCCCACATCTTGGCGTTTTGCTAGCTTGGATGGTTTTTTTGTTTGGTTTTGTTTTGTTGGATTGTTTTTGGGTTTTTTTTTTAAGCCTGAAAATAAAAAAGTTAAAACAAAAACATTTGCATGATGACTGGCTGCTTGATAAATAAAGGGCTGTAACTGAGGGCAAGATTCAGCCAAAAACCAGTTTAAAACCTCTTTTACCACCAGCCTTGACAATCTGAGGTAAAATCTAGCTTGATTCCTCTGTTCCTTGCATGTGTGTGCCTTTGGCAGGGATGATTAAAGTCTCTGCTGTTTCCCCTCTAATGTGAACAAAGCCCTTTAGAGCCCTATTCTAGTTTCCTCTTAGCATCGTGTTTGGCTTCCTTTGGGACTGACCTCTTGCTGCCCACAGCCCACCTTCATCCTGTTTGAGGGCCTGCAGAGAGTTACTAAGTTAAACATCATAAATCCCACTATAAATGATTACACAGAGCTTTTCACTAACAATCTTCTGTGGGGATATCAAGCTTGATAGAAGCATAAATCATTTAAAGAACATCTGCCTAATGAGGGGTAAGCTGGAACTGCTTCCCTGAGCCTGAGTGTATCAAGGGGGGAAAAAAACAAGGTAGGCAATGGGACTGTTTTAGCTGGTGCCTGCTGAATGCAGGTGGGTGGCTTCTGTTGTTACAACTATGCCTTCCTGGACACGTGGGACTTGCCCAGGTTGCTTTGTCTCTGAGGGATATTAGTTTAGTGTGTGTGCTTATAAAGAAAGCCTAATAGTGTGCCTAGACAAAAAGTTGTACAGTGGCAGATGAGACAAAAGAGGAAACCCAAGCAGGTGGTTTAGAAGCAAGCTGAGCAAAGATGTGCTGTGGTCTGGGAGCTGTGGTTTATGAAATGGCAATAGAACTGGGGACACTCAGAACAGAAGCCACGATTTAGGAGGTGGGTAAAAAATTCATCTGGACTTACCAACATCCTGCTTGAAACATCACAGCAGGACACAGAGCATCCCAGAATGCAGGGGTACAGGAGGGTGTTGAAAGGTATATTGACACTACTTGTCAATACAATGATTGCATTTCTCAGGGAAGGAAGAAGGGGAATTTGAAGGAAAGGGTCTAATAAACTTATTAATGAAAGTGTGACTAGTAGATAAAGAAACTGCTGGAAAATGCCAAGGTTGAGTTTGGAAAGGATTCCTACGTGTTTCTTAGGTCCCCTCAAATCTGCATCAGGGCTATCAAGTCTGTTTTCTGCCTGCGGGATTGTCTGTAAACAAACTCAGCACTTTAAAAGCTGTTTCTGACCTTTTATTAGGTGTGCTGGGAAGAGTTTGAGTTTCCCATTGTTTATCGCTGTTAAACTAACCTGTGACTTTGACCATCTGAAAGATGCCTGTCTGTCAAACTGCTGATGGAAGGATTAGTGGGTGAGGAGTAGGAGATGGAAACTTTTCCAACTTTACAATGCAACTAAATCGCTCTGGCGGTGCAAATTCAGCTGCTGGATGCTCCCACCAAGTCTTCCTTCATATGGTGGTTTGAAGATGCTGCTCCCTGATGATAGGTTTAACAGAGGTGACAAGCAATAGGAGCAGGATAACTTTTAAACTGAAGTTCTTGTCTTGAACTGGCCCTGAGATTTCAGGAAGCTTGTCTCCCTGCATAAATAATCTTGCTGGGTGTGTGAGTTGTCTCTCACCTTATGGTGGGGTCTCTGTCAGTCACATGGTACTTTTCTCTCTGGCCTGTGGAGTTAGTGCCTTGGATCTTACTACTGTGATTAGAACTCAGACAGGGAGGTCAAGAATAGTTCAGTCTTTTCCTTGTGCTGTTGAGGATGAAGTCGATAGGAAGTAAATATTATTGACTGCTGTTTTCATTCAAAAATCAAGATTCATTGAGGTGAATCTGAGGTCAATAGAAGCTCTCAAGAGGGAGGAGACCAATGAATCATGGTATTGAATAGAACAATATTTGTAATGCAGCTAATTTTGGATATTGAGCATTATTTGATCTAGTCAGCTCTGTGTTTTGTTTTGGTTTTTTAATTGTCCTATTAACCAGATTAGTAGGTTGTACCATTTAGAAAGACTTCTGTTCTTACTCTAGTAATGTACTTTTAACTGCTGTGGATTAATTGCCACTGTAATTTCAGTTGGAAGGGATTTTTGGGGTTTACCTGATCCAACCTCTGCAAACAGCAGTCCTTTCTCAAGGAGCTTTCTTATCTCTCCTTAGGCCTTTAAAAAAAATCAGCCAAGACAAGATGTGTGAGTAAAGAAGCAGCCTTTCATTTGTCATTTAGATTTGGAGATGGAATGATCCTGTGCAAATAAAATGATGATGAAGCTAGAAAACTGGTATTTTTGAAGGAAAAAAAGACAAAGTTTAGTATGTGTATTTTCCCTGTGCCTAGGGCAGTTACAGTCTGTTGCATGGGTTGTGTGGGACTGTGCAGTACCTCATTTAGGGTAATAAAATCTATGAGGAAATGTTACACAGTATGTTAACATAGTGATGAGCTGTCCAGTTTCCTGCTGGCAGGTCTGGATGATCCAGCTTGGATACCAAAAGCAGTGTAGCTGAACCTGCACAGAGTTCAGGTAGGGCTAGTTAGTTTTGGTTGGTATCTTTGCCTGGGTGGAGTTCTTTCTCTGCTTAAACCTTAACTGGGTGGAATGGAGTTCTTTCTGGCTTTACTTTGTGCCATGTAAGCATATGAAAGTAGAACTCATGTAAAGGTGATAAGATGAGGTATTTTGGGGAAGGGGCACAAGTAGAGATGGATGGCCAAGTCCTTAATGTATGAGTGTTGTATTGCATCTCTTTTTTATTTCAGTAAGGTAATGTGAACTAGATTGCAAATTTTTTAGTGAGATTGCTATTTCTTTTGACAGTTTTCTCTTTTCCTGCATGTGGGTACGTGGCCTTGATTGGCCATGTTCTATGGCTGAGAGCTGTGTACCTTCTCTCAGGCCAAAACAGGCTAATTTGATGAGATTGTCAGCTGCTCTAATAGCTGTTGCTCTACTTGAAGTCAGCAGAGTCATGCCAAATCGTACCAGCTGAGAATGTGACCATCATTTTTACTGAGTCACATTTCTAACCCTTGCTATGCTCTTAAATTCCTGAGCTGGAGCCAGCCTTGTGATTGCTGCAGGGTAGGATTTTCAGAAGCATCCAGCCTTGGCTTAACTCGGCTCCCTCGGCAGTCAAGGGATGTTTGTTGTGTTACTGCATCCAGCCCCAGGGTCAGATGGGTTGGATTCAATTAGGCTGCTGCTGTAATGCTGAGGGTCTAGGCCTCCACTGAAGCATATCAGCTTCAGTCCACTGAAATCACCAGATGCCTTGAGTCTGCTTGTCGTTGTATTAATAAAAGAAGGTTGCAGAATGGTAGCAAAAGCTGCTGTCTTTGCCATAACAGTGAATTTCCTTCCTTGCCTGGGAACGTTGTGTTCTGGGATGGCTGTCGGGAGTAGCTCAGTGCTGGAGTGAAGTGTTGCCTCCTGGCTGCTTTCCCGATGACCTGGCGAGTGTCAGCCTGGCCTTGCCATGTCTCATCGGAGCTCCTGGGCATGCTTGGGTTGGTCTGCGTGCACGTGGCAGCCATTTGGCCCTTTGTTCACTTTAAAGAAGCGTTTCAGCCCCGTTGCAGATGGTCAACTACCCGCTGTTGTGTTGTGTTTGTGCAAAGGCGAACCCCAGGCTGCTGCTGTGACTCAGAGCTGCTCTCTCAAACCAGGTATTGTGATTCTAGGGGTAGAGATATTGGTTCATTTTGTTTTTTCCTTTTTTTTTGGTTTTTTTTTTGTTGTTGTTGTTTTGTTTTGGTTTTTTTTTGGCTAGGGGATATTTAGGGCTTGGATGTGTTACTGCCAGTCACTCAAAGCAGGAAGGCAGAAGAAGAGGTGGCCTTCTGCTTGGCTCTCACTAAGGCATTTGCTGTGGGATTGCCAAGTCAAGCAGGGCTTTCAGGGGAGGAAATAATTATCTGCACACTTCTTCCTCAAATCTGCCTCCTTCTCTAACATTAGAGAGCATCTAAAAGTAGCTGCCAGAGCAGCTGCAGTGCCAAGTACAGCATCCCCCAGTGGGGTCTTCCTCCCAGAGCAAGCCTGAGCCCATGATGGGAATTAAGGCCGGAGATAAGGTGCTTGTGTTGACTGACTTGCCACTAATCTTCCAGCTGGCTCAATAGAAATGACTCACTCTCCAGCCTGTGCGTAACCCTTGTCTTCCCTGCTGCCTAAAGCATTACGTGGCTTTTACCTTTTCCCCCACCATCTGCTACTTGGAGAGCTGGAGGTGCCAATGCAGCTTTGCCTTTGGCTCAGCGCCGTGAGATTTGTGTCTGAAAGAGGGTGGCGACTCGCCAGCCCCCGTCATGCCTCTTGCAGTGTGAAATCGGAGTGGGTAAATTCCAACTACTTCAGTGGAAAATGGGAGCAGTTCCTTTGCAACCGGAGAGGGCTGCTGGTGCCTGAAAGCACCATCAGGCTCCCAATAAAAAACTTAGCATGTGGCTATGTATAACACACTCTTGTTCCTCTGATGCATGGGAATTTGTGTGTGACTGGGAATCCCAGCACTCTTACCTGTGAATAAATCCTGAACTGCTCTGTTTCACAAGCTGACTCCATAACCTTTTACAGGTGTAAGTTGGTGCTAATTAAAATCTAGTGAATTCCAGAATTTCATATTTGTTTAATTACTATTTCCCAGAGCTTCAGATCAGGGAGTACTGCTTGATGAAGGCTTTAAAACTGCCAAAGATTTACCCTGGGTTTTATATTGTGTAATTCTGTATGAACTGGAGCAATATGAGAAAACAGGTTAAACCTGAGATAAGAAATACATTAAAGATGCTTTTTCTCTCCTGCAATTACCAAGCCTTCTGACCTGGGGTTGGATGTTGGAGTGAGTCAGATCTAGGGCATGGTTTTAGCAAGCCTTTGCTTGAAGTGCTGTGTCCCTCTCTCCTGCAGTTTGGTCCATTTTATAGTGTCCATTGTGCCCAGCCTTGTTCTGCTGCTGTTTGTATCCATGGAACATCTGCTATAGGACAAGTGTATTTGGTTTTGGGCCCTGCTCTAAATCAAGTTGGGTTCAGCAGATCTGGAATAGGGTCAAGACTCTCCTTTGGGAAGGAAATTACTGAAGAGGATATGACCAAGGGCTGTAAATCCTAAATGAAACAGGAAAACTGAGCAGGGAACCACCATGCACTTTCTCTTCCAGGTTGAGGCTTAAGGGACATCAAATGAAACTATCAGATGGCAGATCCAGATCTAACAGGATTCCTCACATGGTGCACTGCCAAGCTGAGGGCTGCCTTACCACAAGGTGCTGTGGACGTTGAATTTTTATGTGGTTCAAAAAGCAATTGGATGAAGTTAAGGAAGAAATGTCTACTAAGGACTATTAAATATCAAAGCTTTCATCACAGTGTGGGCTCATTGCACAGGCACACGTTAACAAGTTCCAGCTAAAGGGGCTTTGGGGACTGTGCTGATCATCTTGGTAACTTGATCAGGTGTCTGTTAGACCACTGAGAAATGTTTCTGGTGTTAACCTATATACCATGTGAGTGACCCACCACGTCTGCTCCCTTTGCTGCCTGCATAAAGGTCAAAGATAATGATTAAAAATAAACAAATGACCCAAGAAAACCCCACTGCTTCCCTCTCGGGTCATTCAGGCTTGAAATAAATCACCCTTCTATTTCTGAAGGCACAGATGACTTAAGCCAAATTGCATTTGGAGCCGTTATCCTCACACTTATTTATGCTGTCGTGTCTTGTGCTAACACTTTGTGAAATATTTATTTGCTTCTGGTCTCCTGCAGCTTAGCTCTGGATTCATGAGGCCCTCGCATTATGTCTCAATTCTGTACAGCTGCATTATGTCAGGGAAGGAGAAAATGAAGACTCCAATCTGTGTTTTACATTATAACAATGTACTGCACATCACTGTAGGTAACACCAGTCAACAGGTGGACACTATTTGCATGTGTCAGGCAAGTGGGTTATGTTAGAACAACAAAATATACATGTGGTTACAAAACCTTATTGTCTGATGAGAAGATCTTTTGAATTTGCTTCCCAAGCCTGCCCTTGTGTTTGCTCTACAGGTCTCGGGTAACTTGCATGAATGAGTATGAGGGGAGATAGGAATATCTTAAGAGACTCCAACACACCATTTACTGGTTCAAGGTATGCATTAGTTACAAATTTCAGATTCTCTCTGTGAGAAATGCTGTAAATATCTTTATCTTCTGTTCAGGGCTGAAAATGTGTGGCCTGAGTTAACCCAGTAAGCATCTGAAATGCCTTTCCCAGGCACAGTGCCAGCTCCCCTCACCTCAGTCTGCAGGGCAGTGAGCTGTGGCAGGGATCTCTGCATCTCCTCTGCTGCTTGTGAGACAGGAAGGGTGAAATCTCTGTGCTGGGTTTCCCTCCTCTTCCCTCCCTTGATCAGAACCACTAGTGCAAGTGTCCGGTTGAATCTCTGCAAGATAACTGCATTTGTTGTGTTGAGATCATGGTAAAGGCTGACTTCAGATACTGAAGTGCATCTCTGACAGCAGAATTTTGCTAGGCCTTTTGTTCTTCTGTTTCCCACTCCAAGCTAAAAGCCCCACTATCAAAATCTGGTTGTCATTTGAGTTGAATTGTTGTTCAGTGAATTCGCAGTCCAGCTGTGAACTGACAAATTTACCTAGTCTGAGAATCAGTGACAGGACTGGCCCCTTTACCTGAGCAGAGCTGCCAAAGATTTAGCCAGTACTGACTGCAAACTGCCTACATCATTAGAAACAGTGTCTAAAAAATGTCAGTGTTGTGGCACATGCTGTACCATGACTGCTGTAGAGTTGAGCTTGGTACTCTGATGTCATCACTAGAAAACCTTTCAGAGTCTAAATCCAGTTTTAGATAAATATATTTTTATATATACCCATGTATGTGGGAAAAGAGCTGCTAAGCTGGTGTTGCCACTTCTTGCTGAATTATACCAAGAAGCTCCTTCTGGTGTTAGCTTTAAGTGACATTTACTGTGTAAATGACACTGACATTCAAGATGAGATGTTGGCTTTTGCAGAGGCTTGTTAATTCTCTCTGGGGTCTCCCAGGAGAGGAGCCTGCAGCAAAGAGCTGCTGCTTTTGCAACAGGTGCTGCTTTGGCCTCCTCAGGCGTGTGCTGCTCGGGGTGGGGGGGGAGAGTGAGCAAGCAGAGCCTTGTCCTCACTTCACTGCTTATTGCTTCCTTTCATGTCTCTAGGAAGGAAACCTGGGAACACACTGATTCTATCATCGTGTTTCCTCAAAGTTTTGTTCATTTGAAGGATGGGATGAGGAAATAACACTACCAAAATCTGCTGTGAGGTGGTTGCACATTGATCCTCTATTTCTAGGATCAGAAATTTGTATTAGTTGATGCCTAGCTTTGCTAGAAGAAATGGGGATTGATTGATTGATTGATTTTTAACTAAAGGACCAGCTTTAAAAGCTGCAAGCAGAGCTTCCCAAAGGCCAAGTGAGAGTTAGTTGCCCAATTCACACTGACTTTCATGGAGATCTGACTGCGGAGCTGCTCTTCATGACTTTCAGAAATCTCCCCTTAGTCTACATAATCTCTCTGTAACCCTATTTTAATTAGCTTGTCTTTCTGGAAGAAGAGACCAAAAAGTCGTGTTCAAAGATTATTGCTCTATCTAGCAGCTGCTAAAATAGATCAGTTAATGCTGCAAAATCTTACTTTGGGTCCCAGAAGCCTGTCTGGTCTGCTTCCCTTGTCTGATTTGGCCAAGGGATGTGAACTGCCCCCAGACTATTGTCCAAAGCCATTTCTAGCCAGCAATGCTCTGTGCTGTGGCACCAGCTTGTCATTTTTCCAGATATCCTGGCTTTGAGTCTCTTGGCAGAGCAAAATAGTTGAAAGGGAGAGAAATGAGAGACCGAAGGTGCTACAGAAAATGGATGCCAAGAGCATGTGTATGCCAAGCAGGAGATAATGGTGCTACCTTTCCTGTCCCAGGCATTCCATCTGCAGTTTGTACCACAGCTATGCTCCTGCTGTTTTGGATCAAGAGAAAAATGTCCATCCTGCAGGCAGTATTTGAAGGTACAGCTTAAGGTTATGTAGAGAAAAACAGGCTTCTAAGGGCAAGTTAGGCTTCTCCAAGGAATTCAGGGTGTGGACGAGGAGAGGTTTTTGAAGCTACTTAAGCTGTTTTTGCATCTATAACAATAAATTCAACTCAGAATTGGTATAATGAAGTGTAAATATCAAAGGTAGGAGCCTGGTGGATTTGGACCCCGAGGGGAAAATTTGTGGTATTGTCATGAGGAGACAATTCCCTAAAGCAGTTGGGTTTTCACTTGAGCTAATTTAGAGCTAACATAGGTATGCATGGAATATCCTTCTGGCTTTTCTCTCGCGCCGTTGAGCTTTGCAGTGATGTGCAAAATTTGCACAAAACTCATTCCAGCTTTCAAAGAGGCACCATAATTTTTTTTAATGCTTTATGCCAGGTTTTGTGTGCTGCAGGTTTAGGATCCAGTTCCTTACGTGGTAATGTGGTTGCTAGCAAAGACAGTAGGGTCAAGCTATGTAAGATCAACTCCTGCAGTGTCTCACCCTTCAAACAAGAGTCTCTGGGAGTTGCAGTGGAGTTTTGTCACTAACTCCTAGCAGCTCTGCTCTTGGGGAGCTGGGTCAGCCTTGTCCACAGCATGCTTGTGAAACATTTTAATATGCTTAAATGGAAGGCACAGTGCAGCCATAATATAAGTCATGGGGGGGGAAGTTACTTTTTAGTTTTTCTAGTATAAAATTAGTGATGAGAAGGCTGAGCACTGTCAGTGACCACCCTAAAGGAGACCCTTCAGGTTGAACTGGCTACTGCGAAGCTACTCTGAGGGGGAAAATAAACTCTCCCATATCCTTGCTCTCAGCAAGTTCTTTAAAACATCACCACATCCTAAGCACATGAGCTAGAAAAACAGCTGCCTTCCCTACTCCTCCTCTGCCTGATGAGGTTAATAATAACTTTGAATGCATATGTACAGCATTAGCTTTCATAGTAACATGCATAATTCAAATCCCCCAAAGAACAGTAGAGCTTTGAGGAAGCAAACTTCCTTAATGTACTGGGCAAGGATCCAGCTTTTACCAGCTGTTGAGGGTTGATGTACAATTTTTGGTTAAGTGAATAATTTATCATGGATATTATCTGTAGTGTATCGCATCCCGACAGTTTGTAGGCCTGTACATATGGCTCTCGAGATGCCACAACACTGCCATATGCTTCATGGCCCATTACCACTTCAAACTCCCTTAAGATGTTTTCCCCTATGTTAAGCATGTTAGAAGTACAGTGGGACCACTGGCTCAGTGCAAGTGCTGGCTGGATTTCCCCCCCAGCCCCCACACTGAAAAAAAAAAAAAAAAAAAAAGGAAAGGACTGTTCAGACTCAGTCCACAGTCTTGTTGTTCTTTTAAATAAGCTGCCTACTGCTTCATGATACAGATGTAGATTGTAAATTCTGCAGAACACCTGCCCTGAACTCATCCCCAGCTACCCCTTGTAACATGGTTGTGTTGTGTTGTTGCAAATCTATTTACTGTAGCTCCAGTCTACTGTCTGCATAGATCAAGGCTGCTCTGCCCCTGCTCTTCCAAAGCAGAATTGGTACATACTGACAGGCTCTGAGAGAGGCATATACTACTGTGTCCCAAATTTTGGCCGCAGATGTCCTCTTTCTTGGTCAGAAGGAACGCTGAAGCAATTCATAGTTTCCATAGATGTTTCAATGCAGGAGAGGGAGAAAAGATCTGGGTTGCTGATTGCTTATATAGGAAGCAGCCTCGTATTAAAGATGGAGTTAAGATTGAAAGCAAGCAGCTGCTTAGCTGTAATGATAGCTAGGTGTCTATCATAAGAACTGCTGAAGCTTCTGTAGCTATGGAATGTGCTATTTTCAAAGTCAGTGACTTCATGTTCAGGAGAAATTTCTTTAACTGCATCTTGAACTCTTGTGTAGTGCTGCTGACTGGCAGTCACGAGTGTGTGGCTGATGGTTGTAGTTTACAATAAATCAAACAATCCCTGCCTGAGAGTTTTTCACTTTTGGGCATGCATAAGGAGGAAAAAATGCTAGAATGGGACCTTTCACTGATGCCAGGTGAATTGTTTCCAATTCAACGTTACACACGTTTGTCCTTCAGTAAAAACCCAACTCTTTCCAAACAGATTAAATTTGTAGATGTTTATTACTTTCCAAATGTCTCTCTGTTATAAAGATTGTGTGCAGCTTTCTCTTGAGTCTATTGCAATCAGGTTACTTTGGTTATGTGAGATTTATTTTTTTTTCCTGGTTCCTGACTAGACTAAAATGTTAGTGTTTTCAGTTGTTTGGTTCTTTTTTTCTTAGTGTGAGTATTGGGTTTTAGATCATCTTTTCCCCATGCTTTAAACATTTGAGATCTGGTGGGAAGTGGAACAGGAACGGGGTGTTGTGATAGCCAGCACAAATGTGATGGGTTTCAGGTGACTGGAGCACATCTGCTGCTTTGCTGACAAGCACCCTTGGAACCTTCTGGCAATGGGAATCCTCCTTCCTCTGTGCTTCAGAGAGAGGAAGGCAGAATGTTTTCTGCATGTTGATTATTGCTCTCCCTTCAGTTATGCAGGGAGAAACACAGAGGACTGTGATCAACAAACTCCTGCATAGCTGTAGAAACGAAAAAAGACCCCAGAGGAACTGACCCCAACTGGAAGAGCTGACAAATATCTCTGCTGGTTTTAAGGGCAGTTCTGTGTGGCCCCCTCCCTGAAAGAACCGAACGCGGGTAAACTGCAAGGTGAGGAGCTGGGTTAATCCTGCCAGGATTTAAACATGTGCTTTGCTGAAATGTGGTCACGTCAAAGCTGCTGCCTAGACCAAGGCGAGGCCGAGCCTTGTGAAGCAGTGACCTTTCCTGGCTGGGATCAGCTTAGGCCGCGTCGCTCCACTGCTAAGTGCACTTGCTGCTAGCAAGGGAATGTTTATCCAGTGTGTTGATTAATCAACCTTGAAAAAGGGTCAGATGGATTTACTCAAGCATCTAAGTGACCTTCATGGCAAAAGATATAAGCCCGTGTGTATTAAAGGGCTGTCTGTAGCCCTGGACTCAGAATAATGCTCTCTGGAGTTGTAAGCTTTATAGCATCTTGGTCTGGATCTGACACCAGAACCCTTTTTATTTCTGAACACACTCCAGTTCTGTCATGTTGTTCACCATGGCCACATGTGGTTATCTTTCCTGAGAAGTCATATCCTAGTGGTGGCAATATCAAAATTTCTTGTCAGATGCCCTTTGATGGTGGTGTCCTGCCTTGATCTGCTTGCTGTGCTGTGTTCCCATTTGACTCTGGCCCCTCTTTCACTCTGCTGCTTTATGCTTCCCAGTTCCACCCCTTGTACTCTTCCTTCTGCTCTAGGGGAATTTTAAGGATTTTGCAATAGGCTTAGTGGTTCTTTGCCTCCATCAGACAGTTTCCTTAAATAACAAGACCTCCAGAAACATAATATCATTTTACACCTCTAGCTTTGGCAAACAAAAGATGACCCAAAAAAACCCACCCCACCCCCCCAGCAAGGTATTGCTTTCTTCCAGTGTTTCTAGGGGTATTAAACAATGCTGGGGATAAGGTCAAAATTTAAACAAGTTCTTGAGGCCAGTGTTCCCTTTAATAAGCTCATGCACTGAGCTGAATTACAAGCAGACTAGTTCCCATTTTATAAGGAATTTGGCATGTGTCTTCTCCCATAAGCATTAAGCCCAATATATTCTTGTGGAACTATCATGTTAAATTAAGATGTAAAATGATGGCAAGGTTTTCATTCTTTGTGGCAAGTGGCATAACAACTAGAGGGTAAGGGAAAAAACCCAAAGCCCAAACAAGTGTTTCAACTGGAAGTCCAAGAATGACATCTAGTGGCTTCAGTTGGGACTTCTGGGATAATCTTGTGTGAGAATATTTTAAAGCATAGTATTGGGGTTTTCCTTCACTGTTTTTATGCTAAAGATCCAACTCACTAATTTTTAATCCCTCTCGCCCATTAAAAAAATATACTGCAAACTGGATGCTTATTGAGGTTTTGTTTGCTGTTGCCTGTTTTGGTGATCACAGCTTCATTTTAGTTTCAGTAAAACTGATAGAAGCTCAGAAACATTTTTTGTTTTATGACCAAACAAATGTCATCTACATCACAAAGTTAAACTAATACTCGTGTTTCATTTATTTTCATTTTGACTTTAAGAAGTTAAAGGCAATGTCTACGGGATTTCCAGCACCAGATTTATCTAACAAGAGTAAAAAAAGCAAGAGACAACAACAGATTTCTTAGGTAGTGGAAAAAGTAGAGAAATGCCCATTCTGCAGGTTCACAGTGAACCTGTTCTGACTGTGTTAGGGGATTTGAAACTTCAGTGAAAATTCAGGTCAAATGTTTTTAAAAAGCATCAGTGCATCTCTTTGGGCAGTGAGAGCCATTTATATGGCAAAGGGTAGAATTTGGAGGGCGGATAAAGAAAGATGTAATGCAGTTCATCTTGGCTGTTTAATTTGTGTTGTGTGTGCTTTGGAATGAAGACTTCACCTTTTCTTATGTTCTTTCAATTGTGACTATACCTCTGTCTTCCTGTGCTGGGAATGAAGAATTTAGAGTCTCAGCATCAATTGATTGCACTCCCTCTTTTAGAGAGAGAGTTGCTGGCATAAATGCCCTGGTTCTCTTTATTAAGAGAGAGCTTAAATTGATATAAGCGGAGCCCTTTTATCTTTTTACTCAGCAGGCAGCAAATGAAGTGGGTTAATATCTTTGGAGGAGGGATGAACTGTGTTATAAAGGGAAATTTTGATCAGGATATAAAACTGAAAGGAGAGAGGGACTGATAGAAAAAATACTTGAGTAGAAATACGGAGGCAAAACCCCACAACTCAAAACTAGTTAGATATCTTGACAGCAAACACTTAGCTTTTAAACAGGAGATGTGAGGATGGGAGAGGAGTCCTGATGCTAAGCATCCTCTGGAAGGAAGGGCTGTCTGATGCTTCGCAGCCTCAAGGCAGGACCTGGTAACAAGAGTGTCTTAGGAACAGGAAGGAGAATTGGAGGAAGGCAGGAAAGCTGGGTAGGAGAAGTAAATATTGGAGAAGAGCTGATGGACTTAGTGATGAACATGCAGAGTAGGATGTGGGTGCAGAACTAAACACAGTGATTCAGGAGTAGTTGCAACCCTTCTAGATGTGGCAGTATTACTTTTTTTCTCTCAGAAGAAAATTTATTGATGGATTAGTATCACTATTAAGAATAATTTCTTGCTGTGGCTTTAATAGGAAGCTTTATTTTGAAAAGGGCAATACTAACTGGGGATCTCTATAGCTAGGGTACTGTGCAAGCTTCAATTAGACAAATACCTCCAGGTATGAATGTCTGTTCTAGCCTGAACTCTTCACTTGTTACTGGAAATGAGCTTTTCTACTGATTGCCAAAGAGAAACATCTGAGATGTAGAAGAGGAGGGTATGGTACAGGCAGCTTTGTCCCTGAAAATCTAGCCACGGGTGCATGGAAAGCCAGAGGGAACCACGCTCTGTACGAGGTGGTGCTTGGAGGTGATGAGGAGCTCAAAAAGTAGCTCTGTCATGTTGGTTCATGGAGGGGCTCTGAGCTCAGCTTCCCACCAGTGTGTCTCTGTCAGAGGAATACTTTGTGTGGCTCCAAACCAGGAGCTTGCTAACGATGTTACAGCAGCAGATGCCCACTAGATGACGGTGCTGTCCCACACACTTGCTCCAATGTACTTGAAACTGGGTGTTTCTGGAGTAATTTCGCTGCATCCCCAGTGGAGAAGAGCTAAATTAAAAGCAATAATAATAATAATAATCACTTTTACCCTACCTAAATTTATTGTTTTCTTTTTTTTTTCTCTCTGAAATGGGAGGCAATTTTCACAGTAAATATTAAAGAGAAGGGTACTTGTTTTCAGTCTCTTCATTTTGTTTAATCTGGGATACTCAGCCTGCATCACTTCAGAGAAATGAGGCTAACAAAGTTGTGTGCCAACACTTAGGATATATTTTGAGTGTCTTCACGGAGTCTTATTATTAGTAATTATACCAGATGTTTGAACTGTGAAAACTTGTTTGGAATAATATGCAATGGTCCCTGCTGAACAAAGCATTGGAGAACTGGACCATGCTGACAAGATGCTGCTCTCTCTTCCCTCTGTGTTGCTCTTTTGAACTCAGTGGAGAGACTGTGATTTGCATGAGATACATTCCAAATTCTTTTATTATCAGAAAGGTGATTATGGAAGATCCTGTTTCTCTGCCTTCACAGGCTATTATCTTGAACTCTAATTCTAGTAATCCTCTAGGTTTGCTATAGATGAAAAAACAAAGCACCCAATAAACCAACCAAAAAAAAAACCAAAACAAACCTAACCAAACAACCAAAAAAGAACCCCAAATAAACAACAAAAATCCTTAATAATTCTCTATATAACTGTGAGATATAGTCACAGAGTTCACTTACTTGTCCTGGGAAGAAGATTTGCACTGAAAGAAGAGTGCTCTTCTGTAAGATCCCAAGCAAAGAGAGCTTCCCAGAAGCCAGAGATTGTTTGGCCTCCAAACTCTTGTCTCCTTTGAGTTTCCTTATCATGGTGAACAGCTTGAAAATCTGTGGGATTCTTAAGTATGTCAGTTGAATTTGTCTGTGATTATTAGGCTCTTTAACAGGAATCCTATTTGGCAATGCAGAAATGGAGATACACTCCATTTCCCAGTGGAAAACAAATAGGCTCAGAGCCCTGTCCAACCTGACCTAGAGTGTTTCCAGGCATTGGGGCATCTACCAGCTCTCTGGGAAACCTGAGCTGGAGTCTCACCACCATCATTATAAAAATTTTTTTTTCCTTATATCTAGTCTGTGAAACTGCTTCCCTGGCAAAACTGTGTAAGCAGACTGAAGAGTTTGACCACACTATGAAGTGTTTCCTTCTAGATATGAAATCTGCTTAAGGTTTGTGTGGCCAAACTGAGTCATGAACTTGGCTCAGATTTCTTTCTTCAGCTTTGTGCTTTGTATCACAGCATGTTTTTACTAAATATAAAAATAGATGGGGTTTAGTGTATAGCTCTTTCTTCATTGTGTCTGTGAGCCCTCCATCATCTCACTCTGAAGAGCAAGTATCAGCCAAGGTACCAGAATCACTCCAGTTTGTTATTGCTTGTCAGCAACTCATTGGAACAAGGAGTTGTTACTGTTTTTTCTACTTGGCTATTTAACTGTATCCATGAGAACAGTCTCCTAAAGGCTCTCAGTGCTTTGTGGAAGAATTTCCATTCTTTTATCTTCCCTCTTGAACATCAGTGTGGTTACAGTCAGGACATCTCAACTGTTGTAGGAAAAAAAAAATAATAGTCCAGAAAAGCATTCCTGCTGATTTTGAGACCCCTAAATCCCCTGGCAGTGCTACAGGGCTTTTGGCATGATAATACTTTCCAGCCCCAGTAAAGCACCAGCAAGTTGTAAGAGGGCTGGAAAGGACCCTCTATATAAATGAGATTCAGGGCTTGATTTTGCAGAGATAGCACTGCAGAAATTTGGCAGGGTTTGCTCCTTCTTTTTTTTTTTTTCTTGCCTTTTTTTTTGGGGGGGGTGTGTGTGTGTATTATTATAAGTATTGATTGGGAAAAGAGTGATTAATTTCCTAGCTTGGTCTTTTCTCTACATGATCTCCTCACCACTAGTCTAGCTAACACCCTGATTGCCGTGGACTGATGAAATGTGAGCTGGAGCAGAACAGCACTTCCAGGGTATCTGCTGAAAGGACTTCCCTTCAGCCTCAGCCAGATGGACTGAGTGGATGTCACAGCTCAGACTCGTAAACAAACTCGACTCCATCTGGCTTAGAGATGAATTTCATTCCCAGCAATGTAATTCTCACACCAATCTCCTTCTGTATAATCCATCCTTCTCTCGCGTGTGCACGCACTCTGTTTCTTTCACTGACTTGTAAATAGAAAAGGTTTGCTGTGCAGCTAGAAAGCATCACACTTCCTCTACTCTTCCTGATCACGATTTCCATGATTCCCTGTAGGCTGCGAGGAACTGCAGAGGTTTGTGTTGGAATGGAGCATTTCCTACCTCGCAGAGGGGTGAAGGAGGAGCCAGGGAGAACTCCCTGCAGTTCAAAGCCTTTTGTTTTGCAGATTGCTCTAATAGGAGCCTGCCTTTGCAAATCCTATTTAAGATTGTGATTTTTACTTCCCCCCACCCCCTTCATCATTTAGTGTTTTGCCACAGGAGGATTAACTTGAACTGAGCAAAACTTTTCGATGCTCATTTCTGAAGGCTGCCCGTGGTACAAGATAGGAAGGGAATGCAAAGGTGGATTTGTATCTCTTATGTCAGTGTTCTTTGGGAGGGCTGCTGTATGAAGGTGAAAACTGATGGTGATACATCCTTTCCTCTAGCTGAGTTGGAGCTACTGCATAGATCCTATGTCTCCAGGGGTGACATTTATGCATGAAGGTATCTAAGCAACCTAAGCTGGCTTCATAGCCCTTTGCAGCTCCAGGGCCAAGCCTCTCAGATTCCCAGTTGTGTCCCATGTGCTTTTTCTTCCCTGGCAGCAAACAATCCATGTTTTAGTGTGGACACTTTCCTCTTTCCCTTTCCTCTGCTATTCCTTACCTGCCTCCTATTGTGGTTGGCTCCTTGCAAGGACTTGTGCAAGAGCTTTGGAACCCACCTTCACCAAAATTAGTGACATCAGTAAAGACTAGTATTTAATGTCTTGAGATGTTGAAGTCCAGGGGAACCAACTTAAAGAGGATTCACCCCAACAGATATGTATGGAGTGGGCAGTGAGAATGAGCCTGAAATTCATTTGCACAATTAGCTTTTCTAGCCAGTACAACCAGCACCCTAAAGGTGTTCCTATACCTTTAGGGACAGAAAAGCCCTTTTTTTCTTCAGTACAGCTGGTCCTAGCTGTGTTGCCTGCCTCATTTAGGGCTTTTACTCAATTCAGTATTTCATACAACCTTTTGTTGCTCTTTCTGCCTTGTTGTTTGGTTTTTGTTGTTGGGTTTTTCTCTCTTTTTTTCTTCTTCCCCTTTTTCCTTTCCCCTCCAGCATAAAATATTTACTCCTTGTTCATCTGAGAGCAGCATTTGGGCATGTTGGAACTCATATCAGACTTCTAAAGTGCCGTTGGTGAAACAGCTCTGGCTCTAAAACAGAATGACTCGCATCTGTTTGTGGCTATCTATGGTCTTTTAATTTTCTGGCTAACATATTCCATGGGAGAGAGCTGTTCTGCCTGGAGCAAGGTTAAAAATTATTAGATGTTTGAAACAGCAGGTTCCACAAAGGAGAAAGAAATGCACTGGTATGACCTTAGCTTCTCATCTCATATCCTGGATACATCAAATTGCACTGGTAGTGCCCTGGTCTAACTCAGCATGCATTTAATGAAATACCATGTAAATTATTTAAGATTGATTTTAATTAAAGCCAGACCTCTGACAAGGCAGAAGTCATATGTATTGTGTTAGCTGGATGGAAGGCACTTGAGAAGTCATTGCTGTGTCTTTCTGCAATACCTTTTAGTCCAACTCAGCCCCCATCTGCTATGTCTTGGGAGGAGAAAATGTGATAAAAGTCATGTTACATTTGCTCCTAAGCTCAGTCATATTCCTTCTGAAGTCAACAGGAGCTCTGTGTCTGTTTTCAGCATCCTGGTGTTCGTGGCTTTCTGGCTTCCCTATAATGCCTGCTGTTTGCTGGCTGGAGCCTGTTGCTCTCCCTCTGTAACTGCTGCTCCATATATTTTTATTACTGATTTTATTTCCTCAATGCTTTCCCTTATTTCCCTAATAATGCCTCTGTTGACTGGATAGAAATCCTCAGTTTCTGTGGGAGCAGACAGACATCATTCCTTCATTTTGCATGGGAATACTTGGAGGAAAGGTACTTCTGTCTCACTGCTGATGGCATCTATATTTGCATCAGCATTGATGGGTCTCTGCATATCAATAACTGTTTCTCCACCAGAGGGTAATTCTGGAGTTTCTTTCCTAACAGTTTGCTGTGGCTTCCATAATGCCAAGGTCAATGTTAGTTATCAGAAAATCAGGACTTTGGTCTTAGAAGTAGAAACAGCTCTGGATCCTCTTGACAGTACTTTACTCCCCAGTGGATTTAGTCATGTCTTAAAGTTGGAGGAGGTAAAAAATGACAGGTCATCTATGCAGGAATCTCTTGCAGTGGTTGCTTGTATAACTCTTTGGACCTCTGTGACGTTTCCAAGGCAGCTACAGGAATGGGAGGAGGATTGGGACCATGTCTGGTTCCAATGCACTGCCCAGAGAACTGAGCATCTTGCCCCACTGCTGCCATTTGCTCCATGACTGACCTCTTTTTAAATACAGTAGGGAGCTTATTCTTCCTGTGACCTGACAGAATCACTGTGTCTGGAGGAGTAATATATATGTTTATATAAAATGGAGAAAAGTCTTTCAGTTCAAAGCTTAACATAAATAATCCATTAGGTTTCCTGCCTAGGCTGTGGCTTACCATCGTGCTGAGACACAAATGTAAGAGGTGGGAAAAAACCCTATTATGCAGAGCTCAGTAAGGTTCCATCTTGTTACTTATACATAAACTGCGGGTAGGTTGCCTGCCTATTCACATTATGAGGTGATTAGCATGTTGTTTATCATCAATTATGCATGTTCCATGTTTACAGACATGTTAAATTATGCAAGCTGTAGTCTTTAGACTTATTTAATTTGTTAAGTGGGGGGGGGGAACCAACAAAACCAAAACAAACCTTTCACTTCTATGGCTTTCCTTCCCTTTCCTGTCTGCATCCATGTTTTTCCAGTCTGGGAAATGTTAAGTAAATGAGATGCTCACCCATTTCTTTCTGCTGTCCCTCACCTCCCTGGGACAAGTGGCCTGGCAGCTGGTGTGACACATGGGTTGGTGGCACTCAGGGTGGCTGGCTGGAGCAACAGTAAAAGGTGTGTGGAAACATGTAGCAAAATAAAAGCACTTTGGCTGCAAGTTGTTTTTCTACTTTGAGCTGAATGCTGACTTTAAAATATATATATATATAATTGAGTGTAGGTGGATCCAACAATGCTCCTCTGAGAGCACTTGAGTGCCAGGCACAGACTGGATCTTGCCCTCTCTAGGGCAAGTGAATACAGTGTTTTGAAGCACAGAATACTTGTACGTAAATAAGGCCTCAAGCACTTGAACATCCTGCTGTAATTAATGATCTGGTCTCATGGTGACCTTTCTAGAAGTACTGATGAGAAAGCATCAAGAGGTGGTGTGTTCATGGGCACTTTAACCTTACTTAACTTTTACCAGGTAATTTAGTGTGCTTAGATCTGGCAAAGCAGGAGCCTGAGCCGCCCGTGAAGGACTTGGACTCTTGAGCCTCTGTGCATATTTCCCTGATGATTACATGAGATTTGCTGGTGATCCTGAGCAGTGTTTTATCTACAGGCAGAAGCATGCTGACTTCATAGAAAAATGCATTGGTTTGCAAACTCCCACAGGAGTGTTTTTCCTTTTTGAGCTCTTTAACCAAGAGCCTTTCAACTTTTGGAAGGACAGATTTGGAGTGAAATTGGGGTGAAGGTAAATGTCTGGAGGAGTCCATTCTCCATGGCTTCACATAGCATGAAGCACAAAATGTTTCTCTCAGAAATGTTAAGACCTGCAGTAGAAATCATAGGCTACAGCTCTGCTGGGCTGTAAGAAAAGAGCAGGAGGGCCCAAGGGTGTGCTGAAGGTCACAGGTCTCTGCAATAGAAGGAGCTTAGTGAGGTGAAATTACCAGCTGAGGACATGAGAAACACAGCCTCAGCTATGAAAAATCACCAAAGGGCAGAAAGAGAGAAAATCTGGAGATGTGTTTTAACCTTGGCATGCATGCAGAATGGCAGGGCAGTGCAGCACCCAGCTTTGAGTTGAGGGGGTGATCATGTGCAGTGCAAACCTTCTCTTTAAACCCTCAGCAAAAAGGTGACGAGTACAGTGCTGTGAACACAATGTGACAGGGACCAGCACACAGCACTGCCTGCTGGGACCAGGGCTTTGAGCAAAGGCTATCTGGCTATCTCAGCTAACCTAAGCACACAGAGCCATGCCAGGAACACTAAAATAAGATGCACACTGTGCTTATTGCAATAACGAAGCAGCCCTTGAATCTACATCTTGCTCCTGGAGCTGTAAACAGCTGAGGAGTTGATGTCCATATGTGGGCAGCGGGATGTGGAAGGGCTGTTTTCAGAGCCTGACAGCCAGGGCACAGCCAGCCACAGCAGAATGTTGTAAATACCAGCCTCTTTGTTACTGTTACAGACATCAAAGATTGTTTGGTTGTTTTCTGTGGTTTTGTTTTGGTTGGTTGGTTTTTGTGGAGTTTTTTTTCTTTTTTTTTTCTTTTCATTTGGGTATTTTTAT
>JAOEGS010010571.1:134327-164059 GCA_025447755.1 Corythornis vintsioides
TTTTATTTTATTTTTTTTATTTTATTTTTTGTATGTGTGGTTTTGTTTTGTTTTAAGATGATCAGGACCAAGCCCAGTTAGGACTGACCTTTATCTAATTGTGTAAGATGTATCTTCCCAAGGTACTAATGTTAAGCAGGAGGGCTGGGCAGTTCAATAAGCTTCCTCACTCAGTATTTTTGAGATTACAAGTTATTGACAAACAGCAAAGAGGCGTGTGATGCTAACAATTTGCTTTACTATCAGCATAAAATCCAAAATAGTAATGGGCCAAAAAAAAGTGAAAGCGAAATGCACACAAAGAGCCCATAATCCCCCCAAATTTCTGTGCAACACTAGGTAGAGATGTTATGTTGCAGGCTGTGATTCAGGAAGAAGCCAAGATGTCCAACGTAATTTATCACGGTCACAGATATTAAACTGGGAGCAGGATCAGCAGCGAAGCAGATTCAGAATCTCATTTTACAGCGTTGTCACGGCAGCTCCTGACAGGCCGCGTGTACATGCTGTGCAGTCAGCAAACATACATCTGTCTGGGTAACAGTGATACAGAGATACACGTACAGAACATGCACACACACCTCTCCTAGAAACAGATGGGGAGGCTCATAAAGTAAGTTTATGGAAAGGCGAGGTTAAGCTGGAAAGACAACAAAATGCTGCAGGAGCTTAAATGAGAAATGTATGTTGGCAATGGGGCACTGCTTAGAAAGAACAGGAAAATCAATTATTGTTTAGCTGCAGTAGAGGATATGGATCGTTTAGCAAGGGTTTTTAGAAAATATCCCAAGAATAGTAACATCACTTCAAAGGACCTCAAAGAATCTACTTTTTCTGTGAGTTACAGTTCCCAGTGACATATCACACACTGTATTGTACAGAGAATAAATCCAAATTGGAGATGGATTAGAATATATCGGAGTTTATTTTACCCAGTTAACAATGAGACGACTCTCACAACCTAGAGTTCTAAATCTCTGGAAACTGTACTGTATCCACCATATTTTGCAAATTATTTTAAATGCTAAATAGCTTTCTGAGGGGAAAAGGGTTTATTTTATGAGATCTGTAGCTTCAAGACCCACTTCTGTGACATGTATGAGATTTAAGGCAATTACTGGTAATTTCAGTGGATTGAGCAGAGTTTGGGATTTTCCTGCTGTGTACTCTCAAAGGAAGGGAGTGTTCAGGTAATTTTGAGGCAGTGATCTATGCTGTAACTATGGCCTTCCCGAGCCATGTCCCTCGAGGCAGCTTTACCCTTGATGGTGTTTGTGCTAATGTGAACCTCCTCTGTTAGAAATGCACTTTGAGGGATTCAGGAAGCTTTATATGCTATAACTCTGCTGGCTCTCTGTTATTCAGCACTACCTTGAGTGTTGCCACTGTAGAAACAGACAGGAGCAATAATGATTCAGAATTACTCTTGTGAATTACCTGTATAGATACCCATCGGGTTGGGTGTACAAACCAAATCAGTGAGGGACAAGAAATGCTATGGACATTCATACTGCTCTGAGAAGAGCACCTCTTGAATTTGGCTTGTTTGGGAAGTAAAGGAAAAAAACTCACATCTTTGGATTTGATAAGTAGCAAAATTCCCTTATTTTGTCTGTATTTCTTTACTATTCTTGTTAAGAAATTTGTATCTAAAGAACTGAAATTATTGGTAGTGGCTCAGCCTCTGCTTAAGAGTAAACTGTTTGAATACCAGAACTCTGCTCTTAGTTTGCTACCTGAGAGCATCGTGCTGCTCTCTAGTCCTTTTGATTCTTTACTTCTACCTAAGCTGACAAAAGTCACTTCTTTTTCTCCAGTCTCTTTTCATGCATTTGCTTTTGACCAGAGCACTGCAGGACTGAATCCAAGTCACTCTCTTCAGTGACTTGTGAGTCTCTGTGTGTTCTTGTACCATTACATTTTTATCAAAAAATACTGTAGATGTTAATTATCTGTATTCTTACAGGGCTGGGCTATTTATAACATCAGCAGCAATGTTTTGCTAACAACAAATGTCTAGATGCACCTGGAGAAGGAGCACTTCCAGGCAAGGTTTTGTCTGACCCAAGTTACAAATTAAGATCTTATAAATTGCCTTTGACTAATCTGTAGTCTTTGATTACAGGATTGTGAGCTGCTCAAGGACTTTTCAGCAAATAGTGTAGAATTGAATGAACAGTGTCAGTAATGATATTGGATGCTTGGCTGAGAATAATGAATTAATGTGAACAAGAATGAATGAAATCTTGCTCACCTCTTCAAAACTAAATTAGATCTTTATTTAAAGATGTGTGGTGTAGTGTTACTTTGTGAGCTTTTCTGGGCATGTAAGGGTGGTGTTCTTCAGGAGAGGATTTGCAAGCAGAGTGTGGCATCGCTGTAGTAGAGATCAACTACATACCACAGCTGCTGGCTCCTGTTTACCCTTACCTAATTCCTTGTAAAATGCACTTTCTGCTGCTGATCAGTTCTGTTTAACCTTTCCTATATATCACACAGTGTTTCAAATTAGGAGCAGTATAATAGACTAGCAGGAAGTTCTCCAGACAAAGGATGAGCAAAGATCCCTCTGGGGACTCATCTCTACAACTGCTTTTTGTCTTTGGCTCTGAAGTGCAAGCATTACTGCTTTCTAAGATCTCTTATAAATGGGACTCAGGAAATTTTTTAAAGAGAGGCTATTTCTGCTTATAGCTCAGAAGAAATTCTGCTTCTGAATATATTGCATCTTGACTGGAGCTGAGAGAGGCAGCTGATTTCTGAGCCTGTGTGCATTCACTGTGCAGCATTCAGAGGCTCATGGAAGATAGCCCCCTGCTTTTGTCTTTTTTTGGTTCAGTTTATGTTGGCCATAGAGACTCTGTTGTTACACTAGTGGGACATGAAAACAGTTTCTGCCATGGGTAGGATTTGGGAGATGCAGATACATTCCTGTGTCCAACCCTTGAGCATTGCTCATGCATGTGCCTGGTACTCCAGTAAGGAGCAAGATGACATTTTTCGTGTGCACCCCAAAACACAGGTGACTCCTTTGTAAAAAGCATATAAAAATTTAAGTTTCCACAAAACTAAGCAGTAGGTCAGGTCAAGTCTACTCCTGGATAGAAATACAGAAGAGCTGATCTACAAATACAACATTGCCAGGTTTCTCCTAAGGGAGCAAAATAGAGCATCTGGGTCCTATTTTAGAGCTTTCTCCCATTTTCTCTGTTCTTTTCCTAGGTAATTGCTGTCTGGAGCATACAGCAGTGTACTTTGCCTCCCAGTGGATTCTCCTTAGGCGAGACAAACTTTAACTGTCTTATTTTTGAGTCACATACACTGTGTGGTCTCACTCCTTGCTGTAAAATGTCTCCTAGCTCAGCTTTGCATGTCAATCTTTCCATGCCGTTCTCAGATGTCCTTGGGATCTGCAACTGTCTTCTAAAGACAGTGTAAAAAAACTAAAACCAAGCCTTGCATGTGAAGTCTGTTATGTTCTTTTTGTTTGTGCTGCTGACACTCTTATTCTTGAGATCTTGTGTGGGCACTTGGTAAGTATGTGTGAAATATACCTGTTGTGATCCCATCAGACCTGCTCAAATTTTGTTCCACACCACTAACTGAATCCCTCACCCAGGGAGCTGCCTGTGTCACTGTGACAGGCCAGTTTTATACTGATATGAAACCATGTGAATTATGCTAGAATAAACTAAGATGGCATGTTAGTGAACCTGACCTTTGTGGTTTGGTGGCCTGAGGAAATAGGAACTGAACTCACATAGGTATCTTAGTAGTCATCACAATTTTCCATCCCTTTTTCCTTAGAAAATTTGAAAAATGAAGCCTATAGAAGAAACAAACAAATGGACTGCTTTGGTATTAGAGTCATCAATCATGGTCAGGCATTATTGCCAAAGGAGAACTGGGCTGGAAAAATATGCTTGTCACTATTCAATCACTACGTCCATTAGATACCGGGTGGCACTGATACATCTTAAATAAAGGAGTGTGAGTTGTAGCTGCTTCAGTTTTCTCTGTGTGGAACACCCAATACAGTGATAACAGACTGAAAATGCTCTCAGCAGCTCATATATTTATGTGTATGTGGAAAGGGGGGTTGGCAGCTGGACAGACTTTAACACTGTAAAGAAGAAATTTGGTCATGTGCCAGGAGATGTGTAGTCACAACAACTTTTAAAGGATTCGGCTCGGGAAGAGTGAAGGAGTGGAGCAAGGGCCCACTGAAGCATTTGCAAAGTGACACAAGCAGTATTTTTTTTTTTATTGGAGCAAGAAATAGCAATGAATCCTGTTGCCTGGAAGTCAACTGAAGGCTTAGGAACTTGTAGAATGATGTTAATAGCTATTGATAAAGCTCGATTGGAATTACAGCTGCAGATTTGAGCTTGAAGGGAATAGTGTCACAAAGTGGTGGGAGCCAGGCTTGGATTGGTAAAAGAAAAAAAAAAATCAAGTTAATGGGCTTAGATCTCTCTTGCTTTGAAACTCATGCAGCAGTGGGAGCAAACACTGTCAGCAGTCGCTGTTATGTGATGGTAAAGAACAGCATGCAGGGGGCCAGCAGTGACAGGAGTCAGCCTGCAAGGGAAACTGCATGCAGCTAGGGTGTGACTTGCTTTCCCAAAAGCAGAGCAGGTTTTCTAACACGGTGGCTGCTCCAAGCAAATGTTTTTCTGGCATCTGCATTGTAGCTATTTTAGAAATAGAAATACAAACATAGGAGTCTGCAATTGCCAGCAGAATTGCCTCCCTTCCAGAGAACATAGCTCTCACTGGGGATAGATATAGCAAAGGTGACCTGCCTCCCTCTCAGCATGATGCAAGGCTTAAAAAGTACAGCAGTACCTTCCAAAAGCTTTCCATGGCTTCCTTCATGCTGAAGCTCTGGATAAGAGGAATCCTTGGCTAAAGAAAGGTAATGGTCTGAGCACAGCTGTTCTTCTTCATAGAGAAGACTGAAAAGACTTTGGTTAAAAACCAAAGTTTTCCTTTTAAAAATTAAAGAAAATCTTTCTGCAGTTGTGATCACCCTGAACAGCAATCTCTAATTCCTGCTGAGCCAGGTGGAAGCTGCTCTTTGAAGGCTTTGTGCTCCCATCTCCCTTACGGGCCACAATTCTTTCATCACGTTGTGTCTCAGACCAGCCAAGGGCTGAAGAAATCAAAGTAGGGATGGGATCCTGCACAACAACAACACCAGTGTCCCCAGGCAGAACCTGTCTGTAATCCAGTCTTTTCTATTGACAGCAGCAATGTCCCTGTCCCTCAGCATGACATGGCAGGGGATCACTAGGCAGCTGTTCCATTACCTGGGTCTCTCTCCCTGTGTGGAGCTCTTCAGTGGTCAGGATCCCAGTCTGATTTCAGCAGATTCTCCTTCTAGCTTGACACAGTTGAACTCTAACTGTGATAGTGCAGTGAGTGCCAGTTGTGCCAGTGAGTTCAGTTGTGCACACCAGGCTTTGTCACTCCAAACTTCCATTTATCTTTGAAGGCTGTGTTCTCTAGCCCAGCAGTGTCTGTGCTTTTTCCACACTCACTTGGTTGCTGGACCTTAGTGTAGCTCTTTCTTAACTTGTTTTCATATTTTATGGAGCATTAACCTTCATTTGTTCAGGACCTAAAATGTACATTTCTCAGGTGATAACACTGTTATAACACCAGTGTCTATCTGCTGTTCCCTCTGACCAGCTCTTGTGTGATGAATTGGGGTTGGAGTTTTGTCCTCTGAATGCACTAATCACAGCAGCTCCCTAAAGGGACCCTGGTGCTAGTATGGGAAAGTGATGGGGTCTGTGGAGGTGGGTAAAGGGGTAAGAGCCTTCTCCCAGAGCTATCCACTGCTGTGGAAGGTTGGGAGATGGGGATGTGTCTCGTGAGTGCCCGTGTTGTGGTTAACTAGGGCCAAGAGAAGCTCCTGTCTGCTGATTCCTTCCTGTCACAGACCCTGAAATGACCCTGGAGCATCAGCACCTTGGTGCTCTGGAAGTGACAGGAAGGGCTCAAATGGGTAGTGGTTGCTGGCTTTCAGAAAGGAGGCTTTGGATCAGGGTCTGCAACAGCAGCTAAGGGATCTTTGGATCCTAAAGAAACTACTTCCATCTGCACGGGGCGTGAGGCGCTGTCTGGAAATGACAGCTGTTAAGAAGTCCCAAGTGCAAGTGCATAAACTACTCGGGCCCTTGGGAACCCATTGCACATCTACTTCCAGTTCTGTTTTGGGATGTACAGCACAGATTTCCTGGAGCAGTTGTGCAGGGGAGGAGAAAGCTGCAGCTCTGTGCCCAGGCTTTAACTGGTGTGACTGTCCCAGGGGGATGCAGGACTGCAGGTGGGCACTGCTTGTCCAAGCATGGCTGTCACGCTTTGAGGATTACTCTGCTATTTGGCCATCTCTTTGTAGAGATTTATAGTTAATTAAGAATTAGCTTTATAATCTAATCTTGCCTTTTATTATAATTCAGGCTAATGAGCATTACTCTGTCTTTCATGTGCTGAGGCCAGGACTTTGAAAACCAGTTCCAGCTTTGACTGAAAGATGCAGCCGAATTCTCCACATCCCTCTCAATTATGCTCATGAATAATTTGCTTGCGATATTTGAGGATGCTTGCAGGGTATAAGAAATTCATCTGGGTCTGGCTTCCCTGAAGAATATTTTCCTTTTCCTGAAATACATCAGCTCACGCTGGATGTGTACGGCCCGTCTCCTCATTGCTGTATCCCCGTCGAAACGTTTCCAGTGGCGAAGCAGGAGCAGAAATGTGCTACAAAGCTGCGTATCTCGAATTGCCTGCTGCTGAAATGGACATTTTAGTGAACTGCCCAAAGTCTGGAAATGATTCATGCTGACTATTTGGGAAATACTTTCAAATAATGAATACATTTGCAGGAATCGGAGGTTGCTCATGAAAGATTAATGATAGTAAAGAAGACCTTCTTTTTTGCCCTCCCCTTAAGTTTGCAGGGCTCTGGTTTGTACTTCTTGTGCTTTTGAAGTGACTGCAAACAATTCTGATCCGTTCCAGATGAGAATTAAGCTCAGAATAATTTCAGGGACTACATTCTATTTAAGGGTGTGAAATGTGAGGCAAACTATCCTGTTTTCTCCAAGAAAAATATTATTTAACTTCTGATTTCCAATTTTTGCTTCTGTTTTAATTTACTGCCACGTTTTCTTTGTAGTGGTTAATTAAGGCTATGTTATTACTGTGAGTTATTTCCTTCTCATAATTAGAATGTGATGATCATTTTATTAACCTGTTTTATTATGGTCAGTATTCATGTCAATGCTTAATCATATCTCTTCTTATGTGCTTATAAATTTGCCACTCGTTTAGAAACACTTGCCCCAGCATTGCTGTTACTTTGTTTTCCCCCAGTGCACAACACAGTCACCTTTGCTCTGGGTTATATTATGCTCATCAATGGAGAATTCTGATTTTTAGGACAACAACCCTCCTAGCTAAAAATAATAGCTAAAAATAACCAGAAATTCTATCTCCTTAACACTGGCATCTGTGGAAAATGTAGCTGTGGATACACGGTGCTGTGTGTCGTATGAATTACTTGATGTCCTGTGGCACGGTTTGAGAGAGGCTGGGGGAAACAGGATCTGTAGAGAAACTTCTTGTAAAATATTTCTAAAGGAATCACAGCCAGAAGGATCTGGTGGTCCCTGGAGAGAAGGAGAGTCCTAAATAAGCTGTAGGAAGGCAGTAACTAGGGCTGAGAGGTGAGCTACGGTGACAGGCTCTGGGAATCCAGTAGAAAAATGGAAAGCATCAAGATTCAGGTGAAGGTGCCCTAGCAGTCAGGTGCCAGGGCAGGGGCTCAGGGTGACAACACTCAGGGGACAGTATGGGGTGAATCTGACTGTTAAGGAAGATGATGCTGGGGATGAATGTTGTCGGCACTTGGAATCTGAGCTTCCCAGGACTGCACAGCTGCACAGTCAGTAGAGGGCCTTGTTGATGGAGTGGTGGGATTTCCAAGTCAGAGTTAAGTGCTCCTTGGCACAGTTTGTTTCGTTATCCATAATGATAGGCTGGGCTGCCGTGCATTTCCAGCTAGTCTTTTTTTTACCCTGAGCCATGTCTGAAAGGATTGGTGTAGTTTGGCTGGTAACTGTGAAGCAGAAAGAAAATGGTTTCTTAAAAATAGCTGAGCCTACACGAGGGAGCTCATTATTTTTGCTGCACTGAAAGACGCTTCATTCACCAAGACAGGCTTCCATCAAAGAAACCATCAATGTAGACTGCCATCATCTGTCAGAATACGTTGTGCTCTTCTCCATAATTAAAATACAGCATGGCCTATTCGTTACCTTCTTGGCAGCCTGCTCCCTGCTGCTTGGCTTCTGCAGTCTTGCTCAATACAGGGCCAAATGCTAAGAGAGAATTGTCAATGAGCTGCCCTGACATTGATAAGCGAGGGGATTATCATTCCACAGTAAAGGTAAAAGTGTCTTTGAGCTGTTACAGGGGAACCACAAATACATCATTTCAATCCTTGCATCATAAACCACTTGGTCCCACTTTACATGGCACCGCAGAGGGTAAACTTAACTGCATGTAACTTATCATTACTTGTGTTTCTGTGCTGTTTGAGGCAAAGTAGCTTATTCACCATTCGATTTCCTTGGCTTTACTAGTCACCAAGGGATGTGGCATTCTGTGAAACCAGCTGGAATGTGTGTGAACTGCTGGACTAACCTCCTAAGAAGATTTAATGGATGACGAATATTGAGCAGGAGTGAAAAATGCTGCTCCATTGTGGTAGATAAAGCCTTAACAGATCTTAAACTCATCTGTGATCTCCTAGCTTCTGTTATCTGACTATGCAATTTAGCTTTTAACATCCTAGAGATGAAATTGTCCTCAGTACAAATGAGAGGATGCCTATTACATTAAAATACTCAGCATGGCGTGGATCGTTTCTGCCACATTTATTTCTCTAGCGATCAGAAAGTCAGCGCCGAAAGAGAAAATGTTCCCACTCCAATCTTTTTTTTTTCTTTTCTGAGTAGAATTCATTTGTTTGTTCCTTTTATAAGCAGAGAGTGGGGCTAATAAGGACAGAAATCAAGTTTTTATAGAAATGTCTAACTGGCTTGAATGTAATTTATTTGCAGTATAGCAAGAGTCCATTTTCTTCACATACATGTATCCTGAAAATTGTTATTACTGCTAAATTTTTATAATTAAACTTTGAAATGAGGAATACATATTTAAATGATAGCTGCAGAAAGGACTAACTGGAGATGTGCACAGAGAATAAGCCTAAAGCATCAGTAGACTCTTCTAAAATGTTTGTTAAAGCACAAATAGAGAAGGAAAAAAAATAGAAAAAGCTGAAGTATATGGTTTATATTTTGGAAACATGAAGCTCACAGAACTAATGTCTAAGTTCAGTAGAATTGGAGAGTGACACTGGCAAAAATAAGTTCTGTGTTCAAAGTGAGAAAATTGCCCCTGATAAGGAATGTAGTAATGACAGTGTTGATGTTTACCCCGTGTTGATTATCTGGCATGTTCATTAGCTGGTCTCTGCAAATGCCATCCAGATCCAATTAACTGTCCTTCTTTCAGTGTCTCTTTTTGCTTCCATTGTCCTTGGATGCACTGCTGCTATGTTTACATTTTAAAATATTAGATTGTTGGTGCAAGAGCTGAACGTTGCACTAACCTGCACAACTCCTTTTTCTGCCACTCAAGAGTGGCAAGAATTTAATATGAAAGCAGGGCATATGGTTTTTCCACTAAAGTGTTCCCCAGAGTGTCTTTTCTGAAATGGGAATCTACCATCCAGCTCTCATTTTTCAACTACCCATGGAGCTGCACTTGTCTTTTCTAAGCTGCAGTTTTCCACCAGGGTAGCATTCCTTATTTTCATGATGGGTAAATGGTCCAGGTGTCTGTCCCAGAGATTTGCACTGGAACAGCTGTATCAAGCTTTGGCTGTTAATGAAGCTGGTCCTGAGAGCAGATGATCCCTCATTTTTACCAGTGAATCCTCGAGAGCCCGTTGGCAGAGGCTGCCTCAGTGACGTGCCCAGCCAGGGCTGCCTTGCCAGCGGCGCCCCTGGAGCCTGCCCCGCGAGGCATCTGCTTGCTGAAAAAGGAGGTGTGAGGACGTCACTGTGTTGTGAGCCTTGGGAAAAGCTGTTTGCATCTGTGTCAGAAATAGGCTTCCAAACTCCTCTTCTCTTAAAATGGTAATCTGTGCTGTGTACTCCATGGGCCCTCTGCAAAACACTGATTACTTTAGGCATGCACGAGCCCCAGGTTGATGAGATGTGATCGCAGGAACACGGGGGGAAGTATGTCTGGCTGTGATAGCAAATGACAAGAGTTTGACAGAGAGAGCTGACTATCATTATCTTTTTTCATTTTTTTTCCCCTTTCCTCTCCCCTTCATGCTGGTGAGATTGTCCTCCATACTTTTGGAGGATATGGAGCTTAAAATGAGACCTTTTCTCCCAGAGCTCCCTTTTCAGATACAAGTGGAAAAAAACATACTTTTTTTTTAAACAGAGAAAAGGAAAATACATTCTTTTTCTTTGCACATAGGTTGGGCTGCCTTCCTTGCACCTTCCCCTCCCTCACTCTGAGTTATTACAGAAAGTGGTATGTGGTAGTGTGAATAATGCTGTGCTCCTGCCAACCGGCTCAGAACACATTGGCTGTAGATCTCATAAATGTCAGAGGTATATAAGGGAGGTAATTGCAGATAGTTCAAATCTGAAAAACAAAGGGTCTGAAGTGCAAAATTTGGCTGAGCTGATGTTGATCCTGAACTTTTATAGACTTCTGAGAGATGAGTGTTCTTGAAAAGCAAATTGCAATTACAGTTTAGCACTGATTTATCGTAAAGCAGCTTAACAAGGAAGTTTCACCAAATGCTTTGTGGGCTGTTACTGAAATGCAGCATTAAATCTTTCAGGGACTGTTAGCACCCCCACACTGATGCAGGTCTCTTATCAGCAGTTACTCTTTTACCCAAGAGAAACTGCAGGCAGAAAGCACTTGGAAGTTCTGAAGAAATGGTAGGACTGTACTGAGTAGATACTAGATACTCCTGGTATGTTGGAGAGAAGATGCTTGCCCACTTGAAACTCAATTAAATATTTCTATCTCCATTTTTGTATACTAATATTTGCAGCTTGGCACTTGAGGTCTGGGAAGGGGCACAGTGAATTTCTTGTCTTTCTTGGGCAATACATACTGTTCTCAAATAGGAAGGAGTAATGATCATCCAAACCATTCTCAGTGTCTAAGTGCTGCAGTACATTTCTGATTCTCCTCTGGAGGAGAGTCCAGAGAAGCCCCCCCAAGAGTCCCCTAATACTTTAGTGAAAAGAAAATCTCTGCTTTTGTTTGTTCTGCTTCCTTATCCTGTCTCTAAAGTTATCACGGTACCCGACTCCTACTGAGCCAGTTTTTAACTTCTTGCTCTCAAGGCATCAGTGATTTTCTGATTTGCAATTATCATCTTCCAGGCTGCAGTTCTCCCTTTTTCTGCAGCTGTAACTTTACCAAGCCTCTGATTACCAATAGCCACTATCCTGCTCCTGAAGTTCTTTCTCAGACTCTACGTCTGTGCTGCTTTTCTTTCTCTTATGGTCATTGAATATGGTTATCTGCCATATGCTCATATGGGCATTGAAACAGCAGAGATAGGAGCTTCTTCCTGTCCTGCCAGGAGGTGTGAGCGGGATGTATTTGGCAGGGGGATCCTGTAACTTTGTACCATAGTCTCTGGTTAACTGTTTGGTCTGAATGTAACCAAGGTTGATGTGAACAAGTGCTGCTCAGTCATCTCTCCACTGATTCTGTGAGGATTCCTCTCCCCCACCTTTCAGGCTGTGCATCCTCACACCTTGAACTTGTAGGGTTTTTTTGAACAGAGCCCACTCTCATAGCACAGAGAATGCAACTGGGGCTTCTACTCAGTGTTGCTGGAGCAGATATTAACAGCAGCAGTGTAATTGGGGTCTGGCCACAATGTGTTAGAGCATAACAAGCAACTGCTCATTGTTTCACAGTAAGAATTTCTTCCAGTGTGATAGCTTTGGTAACTGTTAGAAATCATGCTCTGTTCCTAATTACAGTGTGACTCATGATAACTCTCCCATCCTCCAGATAACTCTGCAATTAACTTGTGTCACTGCTATAATTTGTTAAGTATGATTTAATAAGAAGAGGCTAATTTTTGCAGCTCTGTTAAAGGTACATTTGGTTTTTCACTTGATAGACTCAGGAAAGACACACAATCTTTGTTTTATTTCAAGCTAAATGAAATGTAATGGTTACAGTTACTCTGTGAGGAATCCCTAATGTTTCATTTCCTATCTTTGTGTTCTGTCAGGGAATGTATTTCACCAAAGGAAGCTGCTAAAATGCCTTTGGGACTGCTCATGGCTGGGTAGCAGAAACAACCCAGATTTTAAAAGACTAAGTGGAAAACATCCCAACAAAGTGTAACTGCAGGGCTGTATTTTCAGGGTTAATTCTCTTGGCTTCAGCAGTCTACTCATTCTGGCCTGCTAAGCTCATGAGCAAAAGAGGGGGAAGACTCTGAAAGCAGCTCCCACAGCTTGAGGCACTGTCTTTACTTCATAGTAACCATCTGTAGAGCCACAAAACACCTATAGAGGCACAAAACGTTTCTAGAGCCCCACCACTGTTAGTAGTGGGCTGTATATTGCTACTCTAGGCCAGTCCACGGGGGTTTTTTTTTATGGTAAAGTAAACCTTTAGACCATTTTACAGTTGACATCCAGGATGTAAAGATGCTGAACTTTCTGTCTTCAGATTTTGCTCTCTTGTGATTTGCAGGGATGTTGTACCACCAGGAAATAGATGAGGAGGGTGAGAGATGCTCTTAGAATGATGCATCTCTCTAGGTCAGTGTAGAAGCAGACTGGTAGAACTCTTGAAAGGAACTTGTTCTATCCCAGCTCCTAAGGTACCTGCACTGTGCAAAAGTGCTGAGATTGTGTTAAATGAAATACCCACTGAAGTGGGCATCAGCTCTTCACTGCTGTTACCTGGATGAGAAGCAGATGCAGTCTGTGGAGGAAGGAGACTGAATCCCTTAGATATCAGCTGCTCCCACTTCACCACTGCCTGTGACTGATCCTTAGGGATCTACCCATGAAGCAAACAGGTGTCTGTCCTCACAGAGGGGGAATGGGGCTACTCTTAGCATTCATCTGTTATTTCTAATACATTTCTTTCTACTTGCCAGAACAGAGGCTTTCACCTCTAGCGGTTTGTTCTTATTACAGAAAGCATATTGAAGGATTAGAAAAGGTGCAGGAGAGAGTAACTGATAGGATAAAAGGTCTCAATGGTTTGGAGCTGTGTGGAGAGGTTGAGAAAATTAGGCTTGAATTCATTAGAAGACAGGAGATTGAGAGGACATGATTGAAATGTAAAATGGATGGAGCTGAAGCTGTGTGGGAGCAAGTTAGAAACGAGCATATGAATGGAAACTGAGATGGAAGACAGAAAAACTAGTGCATCAAGTGGGTTTTTAAAAGCAAGTACTAGCAATAATTTTTAGGTAAAAGAAGAATGAACTGGAAGACATGAGAAAGTAGGGAGCCTAGGAGGGAATTTTGGTAGGATGCCACTTTGAAGCCTCAAAGCCTGCCTGATTTCGTTGTGTGTCTGGCTGTTTTCAGTATATCCCCATCTTAAGTAGAATGCTATGCTTGATATGGGAGTTACAGCCTTTATGTGACTATCTCCAACACTGGGAGAAGTGTTGGCTTTTTGCTTTACTAGCCCAAAACTAAGTAGGTGCTACCTTGCCCAGCTGGCCCCAGCAGTAGCAGGCATATGAGTGTCTGCCATGCTAGCACACATGAAAGTTGAGGAACCAGTGCAACCAGACATCCGTAGAGCACAGCAAAGACAAGGTAGCTCCAGAACCACCAATGGTGGAGCAGAATTTTGATTGAGGATTATTACTCCAAAAGAACCATGCCACTGTAGTGTGCTCAGCTGGCATAAATCAACCACTCTCATTAAAACAGGCCTATGACAAAGGCATCCCATAATAATGGTGACCTCATTCTTCTAGATATTGGGCCTATCCTTATGATCTTAGAAGTGGTATGGCAGTTGGGTTCCAGACTCTGAGTGCTGCTGGACTGTGTCTCCTGTGCCCATGCCATGTTGTGAGGCCAGTTCCTGTCCTCGTACACTGTGTCTGACTGTTGGCTATGGGCAAACCCAGCCTTGTGCTCACAGTGGCTTTGGGTTTGTTCCATCTGTGCTCAGCAAACCCTTCTCATTAATCAAAACTAAATGGCTGCCTTTCACAGATGCTACCCAACTCTCAGTGAGAAACTGCTGGAAACTAAATGAACCTTTTTCTCACCTGTACACGAGTCATTTTAGAACCCCCAGGTGATCTTGCAGCTCATGAGATCTAAATTACAACCAGACCAAAACCCAAGCACTCAGATTTTTGCCTATCACATTAAATTTTGTGCCAGTTGTAGTGCTTCAAAGATGTGTATTTCCAGGGGCTGGCGTTTCCTGCTGCCAGAAGCTGACACTAGAAGGAAGATAGAGACACAGCTGCTGAGCATGTGCTGCCTGCAGATGCAGGAAGGAAGGAAAATGTAAAGCCTGGAAGGATGCTCTGGACTGTCCTTTGCCGAAACACTTCGGAGAGAGCCTATAAAGAATTCAGTTTGTCTGTCACATTTCCCAGCCTCTCTGCTGCTTGCAACAAAGGCTGGGGACGCAACTCCCATGGGGCCAATGGTATTTACACAGCTGACAACTTTCATTTGGAAGTTACAGATGGCCAGTTTACAAGCAAAACACCCTACTGGGGTGGAAGACTGCTGTAAAGACACGTGAACTGGCAGTCCTTCTCCTCAAGGAAGTCACGTTGTCATAATGCACACTAATGGTTTTGAAAGTGGCCGTGCAACGAGGAGGAGCTCACTGCAGTCTGCAGTTAGTGTTGGGGAAGTGGCCATAGTGTGGCCTGATCTTTAAAAGGCAACCTTTTTCGCCTGCCACCTTTATAATCTGTGTAGGGTTCAGCTGCAGCTTCAGAAAGGGAGCACTGGAACTGTCCTCCTTAAGCGCAGTTCTGCAGAGCAGCCATAAAACCAGCTTGTGTGATTAAGGAAGGTCACTGTAAGGGAATCATAAGGTGCCCTCCAAGTACCTGCAGCTCTTAGTACTTGCCCATGCTGATTCCCATGAGCACTAATCACTCCTGCCTTCAAGAGTGGCCCCTTGAGGATAATGACAATCAGTGTAAATTGGAGTGGGCCCTGGCACAAATCACAGCATCCAACTCAGAGCCTGAACACTATAGGTTGTGTGTGCCACTGTAGCTAAAAGATACTCTTTGTATCCTCTGTTACCCCTGCTGGTTTCCATCTGGATCAAAATCTCAGGGGGGATTCTTTATAAACCAAATGCAAAAGCCAGAGTCCTTTTTGTGCCCCTTTGGGTCATATTTGCTTTTGCATTTCGTGCTTTCTCAGATTAATATCCTGTTAGCTCAGGTCTTCTTGCTGCCAGCCTTATCAAGTTATTAAATGTAATGCTGGGTTGCGACTGGTTCTCAGCTGAATACGAAAGAGGTGTATGGAAAAGGTTGAGGCTCATGGTTCTATCCTGTATTCCCCCAGCATCCCTCCTTGGCTTGTGCTGGCTTCCTGCAGCCTTGAATTGCTGCTCTTCAGAGCCAGTCTCTGCGCTCTCCCCAGGAGGGAGGTGTTCAGACACGGAATTGCCCGTGTGTGTGAGCCTGGGGGAAAGGTTCTATCTTCTCTTTCTAGTGTCTGCCCAGTGCATGGGCTGGATAAATAAATAAGCCTGCAGCCTCTCATCATAATATATGTTTGTTGCTTCAGCACTTCTGCTGAGTTACAACTGTGGAAGTCAGCATAGCCTCTGCATCTTCTGTATGAAAGCCGTGCAACGGAGGTTTGTGACACAGAGCTGTATTTTACATAGGTGAAGCTCCTACTGTAAATTGTACCACATTAACTGCTGAGCTCTTTGCTTCTGGGGTCTGTTTAACATTTGGCAGCATTGAAAGAAATAGCAACTGGAGATGAGAATGAGAGCACTGTATTTTCAGGTTAGCTAAAAGAACTGGGCTGTGTTTTCCACTGCCCCAGTTCTTAACACCAATATAGTTGCAACTACAAACTTGCGAATGTCTAAGAGATAATGTGATCAAACACCTTTAATTACCAGAAATGCCTTTACCATTCTCTGAGTGTTATCTTTCATCAGAGAGAAAGCAAGTCATTTTATATCCTGTACTGCTTTTGTTCTGTTGATTTCATGCCCATTAATGTCCAGCTTCTTTATATCTAATGAAGCTTCCACTCAAGTTGATCATCTTATCTATGTGCTGTCATTGGTATTAATGGTATGATCCCTGGCAGTATTGACTGTTATTATTGTCCATTTCCATTTGGAGTTTACCAGTGTAGGAGACAAAGAGGATTGTAACAGAGATTCTCAGTGTCCTTTGACTGTCTGTGTCACCTTAGTCACATCACTTAATCTGTCTGTGCTTTGCTACCAAATGCTGTCATTACGTGTGTTCCTGATATGCTTTTGGAGGCTGAGCCATGTAGCACAGTCAGAACTGTCTCTGTTGTGCTGTGTAGACACTCTGTCACAAGTATCAGTAATAAATAGTGCTAGGATGGTAGGAGAGTGTTCAGTTTTCCTCTGCATGGCCAAATGTGTACACAGAGCTGCGTGTGAAGCGAGTGGGGAAGTGCTGCACTTTCTCCCTCCTTGGAATGGGTCTCCTGTTTCTTGGCACTGATGTTCTCTAGCTCTGTCCCTGTTCATTTAGTTTCCAGAGTTAAATGGTTGCTGTTAATTACTTTGCACATATGCTGAGTTTTCACTGCAACTGGGGCACTGCTTGGCTCAGCACAGCCCTGTGCTGATGCTGAGGGGAGCTGGTTTCCCCGGGCAGTGTGTCAGCAGCACACTTTTTCAGCTGACCTGTGTGCTCACAGTGACCTGTTTGACATCACTCGGTCTTACCAGACTGCAGCCTGCTGGAGCCTGTCTTTCAGTGCAGCAAGCACACACTGAAGTTGTTTCTGGAAGGGAAACACGACACACAGCCATTTTCCTACCACGTTGGAAAAGATCGTCCCATGCTAGCAAAAGCTTTCACAGGCCAGCAGGCAGGAAAAATATTCACATCTCCTCAGGCAGAAAGCCATCAGTTCGTGCTGGTGCTAATTAGCAAAATTCTGATTAAGTCATTGGAGCCACGCCAGTTTGCACCAGATGAGGAGCTGGTCCATGTGGAGTTGGTTGTTAAGGCACAAGACAGCCTGGGCTGAGAGCACCCGGGGATGTGGGAGCTCTAGGCTGAAAGCAAAGCCCAGAGTAGCAGCCAGGCAGTCCCAGTTCGGTCTGTGTTTCTTTTCTGGTACCTTATTTACTATACATCTCTAGATAGATTTAAAAAAGGGTAGATGCATATATTGTCTACACATGGAAAAATATATATGTACCTGCCTTACCCCTGGGTAATGAGGGGTTGCTGAAGCCTGCAGGAGCCAGCAGCATGTGGTTGAGTCATCAGCTGCACCCAGACAGGCTGCCTGCCTTGGGGAGAAGAGCTCTGTAGGTGCACTGCCTCTCAGCCCTAGGGAGCTGGTTAGGAAATATCTTTATTCCCCTTCAGCTTCCCAGATCTTGCCTTTACAGGCAAATGAACTGAGCATAGCCAAAGTGTAGCTGTGAAGTTTTTTCAAAATTTTGGAACTCTTTACAGCTTTGGTCATAAATATACATTCTTAATATAGTATTTTAACATTTCAAATTATCCATCACTTTTCCAGTTACCTCCATATCCACACAGATATGGTATTCTCCTTTAGTGTCTGAAAATGTTTCTAGGTTTAATGAATGAATCATCATCTATAGAAAGACACGATTTTACAGTGGTTTAGATTCCTTGCATGAAATTGATATATATATCTCATTTTTTTTCTTGTTCATTACGGGTATCTACCTTCAGTGTGGTAAGCTTAGAGGAAAAAATCATGGGACAATATTTTTGTCCTTGCAAGTTTGTTACAGGGGTGTATAGCTCAGCAATCTATATACATTTTATTTTTTAAGTAAACACAATATTCTTAAAGCACAAAATTTCAACCTCTTCCTCTTCAGCTACCTAAGCCCACACAGGGATACACTTGATACTTATTCAGTGAAAACATTCAACATGTTACAGGCTTTAGCTTATTAAATAAATGGAGACTAATGAGACAGCAACTCTGTTGTCCTAACATACTGGAGAAAGCTGTCTTCAAAGTAGATGTGCCTTATAGAGAACAAGCATGGGAAAACCAAATAATTATTCTGCTGATGATAGAAACTCTTTCTTATCACATACTATTCAACAGCAAAGTACTGTTCTTACTAAGTACTTGCTTACTGGGACCTCTGATTTTAATGTCAAGCTAGGCTGAGTTGGGAGGCAATATTCTTCCAGCTATGAACTAAAAAGCCTCTTATGTAGCTGAAGTGTCAACACATTGGCCTTTCCCAAATAAACTGTGTACGTTCTCTCTTACTGGGGTCGGATGCACAAGCAATGAGACTGTCTCTGCTTGAAAAGCCAATCTGTGAAGCATCACAAACTGGTCATCGTGACATCCTCAGCCTTGCACTGACTAGCTGCACAAGGTAGAAATGTCTAATCTGCATGCATAAGAATCCCCTTCCTTGTCATTTAAAAGTAAAGCCTCTGGGAGGAAATGTAGAAGCTGTTTTAAGGCTCTGGAGCAGTGCTGAGTGGTACTTGGCTGCAAAAAGAAAAAAAAGTAATAAAAATCAGTACATTGAAAAGGTGGACTGTCAGAGGAGAACAAAAGCCTGATCATGGGGAGTGATGGACAAAGCATGATAGCATCTCACCACATCTCTGGAGATTGCTCTGGTTTTCCTTCTCAAGAAAAGAAGCCTTTCAGCTTCATTTGCAATCTTTTGCAATTTTTAACAAAAACAAGAGGTGTCAGTCAGTGTTTTATTGTCATGCTGGAAGAATGTTGGTGGCTTTTATCCTGCTGCAGACTGATGTTACATTTTGCATTGTTTATTGTTTTTCCTGCTTTTTGTGATGGATCCCAATCAGTTATCTGATCCACTGAGCATAGTGAAGGTCCAGCAGGTGTTTAAACTCTCCTGACTGTTGATAAGCAGTTTAAAAGCAGCTGCTGAAGTGAGGGGGCAGGAAATAATAAGATGTGCACAACCCTTGTAGACACTGTAGAGTGCTTGCTGACAGCAAGCGCTGGAAAAAATAGCTCTGGAAAAATAGTTTCAGAGTCTGGAAGGACTATTTATCTAGGGTTATGGGACTATCAGCTTAGGGTTGCAAGGCTAAAAGACATGACAGGCCAGAGAGATGTAATGGAAAGTGCTCTGGGAATGGATTCAGCAACTGAAGAGCCCTTGGATGCGATGGAGCTAAAGGTGGAGAGAAACAAGTCAGTGACCCTTGCAGGAATTGCCTTTCTAAATCATCTGTGAAATCATCAAAATGACAGTTCCCACCTCATAGTCAGCTAGTGCTTGAGAATTATGGAAAGCTTTAGATACAGATTCCTTTTCTGGTTAGTTTAGGTAGGAGTGTGGCTGACTGAAACTTGTGCTGTCTCTAACATTCAAAGACAGGTCTGCCTGTGTCATGTGAAATGAAATCAAAGGTCTGGGTTTCAGGTAAGCACTTCAGTGGAGCAGTGTTCCACTGTAGCTGATGATACCATCTCACTTCTTGTGTTAATGAATGGTTCTCTTCACCAGCCAGCATGTGCTTGCTCACAAATATATAGTTCAGCTTCTGAGCCTTAGAGCTGCATCTGTTCTCCGTGGTGTGTTGCCTAGGGAAGGGAAAATCTTAGCAATTCAGAGGATGATAGGAAATCAAGCTCACAGATGTAAATGTGAAGCATCACAAGGAACATGCATGGCTACCATGTCTGCAGCCAAAGGGCATCTCTCACTCTGATGCCTTTAGAAGGAGGCACCTTAGTTCAGGTTTTGCTACATTGATTTGACAATGCAACTGACCTTCTAGGTTGGGGGTTTTGTTGTGGCTTTTTTTAACCTCTTTTTTTTTTTTCCCCCTTTTTCTCCCTTGGCAATTGCATGAAACTTTTTTCCACAACCCTCTATTTTTTTTATTTTTATTTTTTTTTGAATAATGAGTTGGAGTTTTGCTAGGAGAAGATACATTTCTTTTTTGTGCTGCTCTGGGTGATGAGTGTGGTGGGAGTGTTTGTCTCCCCCAGCTGCCTTCGCTGGGGCCAGCTGCAGAACAATTGGTGAGACACCATCTGCCTTTCCCTAATTCTCACCAGCTGTAGGTATATAATCAGCAGGATGATTGCAAAGTCCTTTTTCCTTCCATACTCTGGAAAACAAATGCAATGATGCATGGATGTTTAGCAAGAGATTGAAAACATGCTTTGGTTTTCAGAGAGGGACAAGACCTGCATTAAATTATTCTTGTACAAGTTTAAAAGCATCAGGATTAATGTGCCCTCTGCTGAAAGAACTGATGTTCAACTGCTGCAACTTTATCTGGGGTTGGCATTTCTCAGTGCAGCTGTGTATGGGAGGGACACAAGCTCAATGAGGTTTCTTGTTTGTGCCTCCTGGTGCTCACAAGGCACAAAAAGCTTCTTTTCTATGAGTTTTACCTGTTTAGATGCATTTAGACTTTAATCTCTTAAATCAGGGGAAGTTTTCTTACACGTACAGCCAGTAAGGATTTGCTGTGTTGCCTGGTGTAGAAGTCAGCAAGATAAAGGTTAATTTTTGGTTCTCTTGACTCATTGAATATACCAGGGTTATCCCACCTGTGCTAGTTAGTAGCTCTGCTCTCTCCACCAGGCTTGCCACATTAGGTGTGATATTTCAGATATGCTGAGCACCTGTAGCTCTCATTGCCTTCAGCTGCTAAATCATTCAGCAGACCAAATCTTCCAGAGCAGCCAGAGTGGGAGGGCTTCACTTACTGCTTTTTACCTTGGTGCTTACCTGGATTTTCACTGATCTGAATGTGATGTACTTTATCAAAACTACCCACTGATGGCATGGTCTCCTGTTCCTGCTGTTTGAAAACATCAGGTAGGATACTGCATTCCCAGTGGCTTGAAGTCCTGTTGTATGGGGACTGAAGGGTTGTCTTGGGCTGGTGAAATACTGTGTGACTGAACTGTGCTGAAATTGCTTAAAGCCATGTCTGCTGTAAACCTCTGTAGTGTAGATTCATGTAATGTTCTAGTTGCTTGCATTTGAATTATTTAAGCAGTGCAAAGTACAAATAGCTAACGAAGCACCTTAAAAATAGATTGTAGGGTGAAGGATTATGACAATCCTGTGTAGAAGATACAGAGAAATACCATTATGGAAGGAGGAATATTTAAAGGCAAGTAGCATTTGCTGTCTGATATACATTTCACAGCTGAGTTTACTTTTGAGTTACAGCAACCAGTACTTCTGTTTATTCACATCTACCAAAAATCCTTGCTTTGATAAAAATAAAATTGGATGTTTCTTTTATATGTGGCTGAAATTAATACTGTCCAGAGAGCAATTTGAGAATGGTCCAGAGGGGATAGATATTTCCATTATTGCTTCATTGTTTAGTAGAGGTTCTAGGTGATTAAGGAGGCCATGCATGCAGTATCCTATGATTGTCTCGTTTTACGAGAGTTTCAGATGGTTAAGGGGGTGAAAATGGAGACTGGGAAGCTAAATATTCATTTGAAATATGTGAGAGGGAAAGGATTTTGTGTGATGCATCAGCAGTGCTCTGGTAACACTAATGCATAGCTAGTGCCTGAGCAGCTGGGAATCTGTGCTTTGCTGACTCCTGAAAAAACTGAGGGCCGTGCTTGGCCCTGGCAAGGCCAGGTCAGGTATCATGTTTGTCCTTGGAAGTGAAGAGAAAGAAACTTGCATGTCCCTGAAGACTTTTTCGTTGAGCTAAACTGGAGAATACAGTTGTGATTTGAGTGCAGGGTGAGTTTGTGGGCAGGCTGGGTTTGCTTCTGGCACTGGGAGAATTGCAGATGCCACGGTCTTTAAAATTTGTGGCAGCATGAGTCCTTGCTTAAGCCCAAGCTGCTCATAGGCTGGAGACAGATGTAGAGCAAGCAACAGTTAAGGTATTGATTACTGTCATATGAAAAAAGCACTGATTTGAGAATAAAATACAAGGCTGGGGGAAGGGTATATGTTTGAGTTTGGTAAGAGCAATGTTTGCTTAAAATACAGAAAGCTATCTAATAGAAAGTGATCAATTCTACTCATACCAAGACTATTAATCTTGCTACTTGTTCAAAGCAAAATAAGCTATCAAAAAAGATAAACACAACAACAGAAAAAAAATCCTTCATTGTGCCTAACAGAAATAGCTGTATAAAAGCTATTCAGTGGATTTTGAATTTCTGATTAATTAGACTGCTGTGTTAATTAGTGCCAGCAGTCCTGAGACGAATCTGGTGATTAGTGAGCTGCATATCCAGTGGGAAAGCCCAGCAGAACACCTGGCTCCTGGATGCAGAGGCAAGATTGGCTGTATTGTGGAAGTGCTGGTCATATTTCTAGTTCCATGTCATGTCCTGCACCTGTCTGTGTGCAAATTTGAGTTTGTGAGCAATTGTGTGAGCAATTTCTCTGAGAGCATTAAAAGTATGGTCATCTTTTGGGCTGACAATGCTGGGCTGGGCACTACCTAGCTAATGTGAGGATAGTGACTGTGGATCTGTAAAATGTTATTCCCAGTTGTTAGGACTGGAGTAACTAACAGGTTTGTGTAAGTGGATTAACTGCACCTCAGGCTCTCAAGACAAATGTTGTGTAAACCTTCAACCCTAAACTGAATCTAATCCACAAAAGGTTTAGACCCGAAGATGGGCATGTGAATTCTGCTCTTTAGAGACATACTGGACATAAGGTTACTTCTGGTCTTCTGCTCAGAGCAGCTTCTGTTCAGCTATGGGGAGAACTGTACTACACAAACTGCAGAAGGTAGGTCCTCTCCTTCTGAGACTCTTGTCTGCTAGGAACTCCCCATGGCATTTTACACATTCATGTCAATACTGACAAATGAGGGCTTGTTTCTTAATTAAATCCCTTTGTGCTTTGGCCACACTTTTCCTTCTGAGAAGTGATTTAGCTTTTGCTCTGTTAAGTTATAGAAAAGACATTACAGATTTTAGACTTATGGGAATTTCAGTGTGAAGCACTGCATGAGGTCTGTGGCATTAGGGAAAGTTGTTTGAGCACAGCTCTGAGCACTAATTAGCTGCCCTAGGAGCAGAGAAACAGTCTTTGTACCTATCAAAGGTTTTGTGTTAAGCATGGAAACTTTTGTATCCTGCCCAGATACACTGTCTGCTTGGAGATAATTGTCTTATTTTTGAAAAATAGGCATTGTCAGGATTAAAATTTCACTTGGCGTTAATTAAGGATGTCATTGGTTGAATAACAAATACGGTACTGGAAATGTCCAGGTGCCCTTTGGGGCAAGGTTCATTCCCATTAAATGGCACAGGTCCTTCTGTGTAGTGATCTCTCCTGCAGTACAAAGCATTGGCAGTTTAAGGGCAGACTGTAAGAAAGGTGAGGTTCAAAGCAATTTACTCCATCTAAATCTGACACAGTGTTGTCACAGCTCTGATCTGCTTACGGTCAAGAGACAGAATGCTTGTGTCAGCATGGAGTGGTGCTGAAAACCAGAGTTTTAAAAGTGCTGGAGAAAAAGGGATGGTTGCTAAGGAAATGGGCTTATTTAACAGTCTGTTTCTCTGCTAGCCTGTTCCACATCAACTTGAATATGGTCATTCTTAACTTGATACAAATAGAGAGGCAAAATGCATCCCTTGGCCGTAAGCCAAGCAGACTCAGCAGAATCTGAGCAAAACAAAGCACCAATCAAGTTAGCAAATAAAAGTGGAGATTTGAGTCTTTCCTCTGAGAATAGTTGATGGTTTTAAAAAAGTCTTGTGACCAGAAGCCTTAAAATCTTCCAGTGCAGTCTGATCAGCACAGAGAAAATGCTCCGTAGCAATGCTTTGGTCTCCAAGATGTTTTTGTTTTTTTTTTTTCTTCCGGAACATTCAATCTGATTTTACAGTATTTTGTGCAAGCAAATAAAAATACCATGTAAGACACCAGTTAAAATACCATGAAAACCTACCATGGTATGGGCTGGTATTTCATTCTGTCAGTGCTTTAGCCTCTTCCAGTTGGAGATTTATCTGTCCGAGTAACCTCTGTGAGGAAAATCTTGGCAGTGTGTTAGGTGGGGCTACTATATCTTGCTATAACCATGGATCTCATTATCAGAGAGAAAGAAAAATAGGATTTGGGGCATTCAAACCCATCATTGGTCCTGAAATATAAGCCAGTTCTGTAGTCATGGACCATCATGTGAAGAGGAAAGTGGATGCTGAATGCCCAGCATGGTTATATTTTAGGCTGGCTAACAGGTAAAAAATGTGAAGGGTGGACAGTCCTGCTCCCCACCCTTGCTGCTATCTCTTGGAAGAATAGTGTTGTGTCAGAGGCTCTTTTCCTTGTTAGCTTCAACTGTTGTAGTACTGACAGATAGCCTTGGTAGAAAGAAGATGACCATGGGTGTGATGCACTGAAGTGATTAATCATAATTTTCGTGGCTGCAACTTCACCTGCATTAAAGTGCTTCTGTACTTTGAAGCTGACTTGGTGAAAATGGCTTTAGCACCACTAAACACCATAGGTACTGAGGCAAAACTCAGCGTCTGAGTTGTTCTATATGCATGGTATTGAGGAGCTTTCTTACTTGGCCTTCTCAAAGGGAGGCAGAAAAGAGACGACTTCGCTCTGTTGCGTAGGGATGATGAGTATCAGCAGGGCTGGGCTTTGCTGAGGTGATGGCAGCAATGCCATGAGGATAGCTTGAGCTCATTTTGCAGTAGGCTGTTGAGGAGGAACATCAGCTGCAAAGTGAAGTCTTCTGGGGACCCTGTCAGTGTTCTTCTGAAATGTAAACACTTGATGGTTGATACTTGATACAGTAAGTGGGCTGTATCTACATGGCATGGTCCAGATACCAGCTTTGGTGCTGGTTGACACGCTGTAGCTGAAGCTACAGGCCTTCAGGATGAAGTTACCTCATCTCTGTAAGTGTGGTGAAAGGGTCTGTGTTGCTACAAAGGCAGGATGATCACCAATAGCTCACAGCAGACAGCACACTAAGATTTTTACCAGGGCTCTGCTTTCATCTGGGCTGCACTGAGTAGCTTGTTGCAACTGTTAGCTAAATGCACCTATACAGTGCAGCTTGTAATCACAAAATCTATAGCTTTATGGAAATCAGAGCTGGAGTGCAAGAGACCTTGTGGACTTGCAGTCTATCATACTAACCTCTTCAGGTCAATAAATGCTGTGAACAGTAAGCCAAGCCCGTCTCAGTTTTGAGTAAGGGCAAAAGCTAAGGTTAAATGTAAACAATACCCCAATGATGTGCACAATGAACCTGCACACATGCAAGGGCTGGTGCTTAAAATGACTCTGAGCCACAAGGCCTTGTTCATAGTGTTACCCTGCAGCTATCCAGGTAGATGAGAAAACAGTTTTTTCTGAATGTTTCTGGATTTGCTGGAGGCCTCCAGCTTTTTGAGTGTTACCTGAACTCTAAGAGGAGATCAGAAAAAACATTAACTCTGTGGAAATAGTGCCAAGGCTTATTGTTTGCCAACCTCAAAATGTGAAAAAAAAAGAGTTTCTTGATTTCTTTGTATATCATGGTGAGGGGACTGCAGAGAAAAAAAAAAAAATCCCAATACTTGAAATCCTCTAGTGCTGCAAGGAAATTTGGATTCTTCAACAGAGGCACAAAAATGGTCATCCTCCTCTGGTGCATCTTCCAAGCAGGGTTTCCATAGTAATGAAATATGACAGTTGATGATAGCTCAGCTGAAAAAAAGTCATCTAGTTAAGGAGAAACTCAGCATATGTGCCCCTTTGCAGCACCATCTTGAATCATTCTTACAATCTGAGTTGTCTATTCCTGATATATCTGTTCAACATTGCTGGGTTTGGAGTGTGCAGAATGAATTCCTTCTTATGGGATATGCTCCAGCTTAATCCAGACTTATGTAATTCACTGCATTAGAGTGGCCCAAAGTGGTACTTAGTTGTTTGGTTGTTTTGTTTTTAAAGAAAAACCCAAAACAAAAGGGCAGTTGCCAAGCAAAGTACCTTTGAGAGTCATCGACATTTGAAAATCTGTTGCTGTAAATAAATTTGGATTATTCATTGCCTATTTGGAATTGTACAGACTTGAGTTTGGTTTCATTTATACAGAGCATGAGCTGCTGCTGTGTGACTAGTTCCAAGAAGGTAACTCATGATTAGACACCCCTATTTGATGTTTAAATGAATTCCCCAAACCCTCCTTTCTTTGTTGCCTTTTCTGAGAATCACAGGTGGCTTCCTGAGCAAATTCAGATGCTCAGTGAAGTTAAAGGTAGGAAAGACAAACTGGAGGCAGTGGAACTTTCATGGCCAGTTTCTGAATTCAGAACTGCTGCCGTAGGAAAGTAGTCGGGGAATGTCCTCAAACACGATTGATCTAAGTCATCCTGTCTGAGGGGAAGAAGCATGTTGTTACATTTTCTAATTAGCTCAATGCATGATGTATGTTGCATCTTTGCATCCTACCTGCCTGCTTTTCACTGGGGGAGAAGTGAGGGATAAAGAACACGTGGAGAGTGAGAGTGCCCCAGTAACCGTGTAAGGCTGAGGTTAAGTGAATGATACTAGTCAAAAGAGAAAGGGGGTTAGTGAGCCATGAACCCTGTAGCTGTGGAGAATGTCCTCTGCAGAACTGCTGTGCGTCCAGGGGACAGCATGGGGCAGGGACAGAAGCATGGTGATTGCAGCTGATTTCTGCAGGCTGGAGTCAGTCCTGCTCTGAAGGCTTCTCTCCAGCCCCTGACAGGTTGCTATAGGTTTCATTTTCCCATCATGTAGGTTTCTGACAGCTGTTGCCTGAAATATCTGGCTGGTGATAAATACTTCTAATAACAGATCATTTGAAAGCGTGTGGTTTCTGCCTAGGTCGATTTTTAGCAAAACTCTGGGCTGCTAGGGCACTCTGGTGATGAAACAAAGTACCAGCTTTTTACTTAAGGTTTAATTAAGTGTAGAGGGCTGGATTTGCTTGACTGGAGGATGCTGGAAGTCATCCAGTTGCTGTCAGTCCTGGACTCGTCTGCTAATTGCCCTAATTCGGGAAGTAATTTCAGACCTTCCACAGGAGTTTCTCCACCATGAAAAAGCTCTACATTGGGGAAACAGGAGTTGATTCAAGATGAGAGTTTGTGGGTGCAGTTCTGCATTGTCCTGGAGGAAGGAGTGCTCTTTCCCCAGAGGCCCTTGCTCAGAGCTGAGTTGCCAGTTGTGGGATGAGCTTTTGCTGAAGCTGCTCTGCCACTGTGCTTGCCCTCGGGCTAGAAGAGTTCTGCTGCTGCCCTTTGGTACCTGGGGAAAGCAACGTTTTTTGCTAGAAAAGGTGATTATTCCAGTTCAGCATTGTGATCACAAGTTTGTTCCAGGTTTCAGTCTAATGGTCTCTATTTAGACAGAAGCACACGCTCCTTTTGGTTTGGGAAATCTGGTTGTCACTTGGCTAGACCACTTACAGCTGAGTGACAGGGAATTTAATTTTCTTCCTTTCCTTACTACTGTCGAAGAATCCTTCTCCAACTTTATGTCACCTTGTCACATTGGAATGATGTTTGTGCTAGAGATGCTGTAGCACAGCTCCTCAGCTCAGTGCTAATAAGCCTTGTATTCTGGTTTGGTGTCACCCAGTCTTGCTTTCTGTGTTATAAAATCCTTGATTTCTCTGTTGCTTAAACAGCTTAGTGATTTGACACATTGGGTTTTAAATTCTGTTAGGATCAAGAACATGGGCATAATACTGTGGATTGTAGAGGCCTTTAGGTATGTGATAGTGAGACTTTGTCTTTTGTCATAATTCCAGCTAAACAAAGTGTTTGTCTTTGGTTTTGACATCGGGGTGACTTGGGGAGGGGGGAGAAAGCTTAGAAATTTGCTCTGAGGAACATCTGAAAGATGTTCATCAAGGAACATCAAGGTCCATGATTTGAACATGTTTTGAAGTTTCAGATTCAACACTAACTAGGTTGAACTAACTAGTGAACAACACTAACTAGCCTGTGGTGCCTCCTGGCCAGTCTTCTCCCTCCCCATCACTTACTCCTACAGTGGAACAGAAAAGTTTCAGGTTTTTTTTTTTCCTTTTTTTCATTCCCTCCACCCCATGCCCAATGATCCATTCCCTTTATCTATGAGATGAATGAAGTTCCATTAGAGACTTGTCTTGTCTCCTGGTACCTGTCTTGGAAATTCCAGAAACTGAAAAAAAGAAGGTGGTGTAGTAGTGCATCTGGAAAACTTATCTTTCACAACTTGGTATTGCTGCTGTGTTGCAATTTTCTGCCTCTGCTCTCTAGCTGACCTATACCTGTAATAGAAAACTTTCTCCTATATTTCTCATAGTCAAGAGTTGCCTTATCTTCAAGGAACAAGAAAATAGGTTCATTACTCAAAGACAGACAAGAGATGTCATCCCATGCTAGGAGTTTTTGAGTGTTTTGCTTGGGTTCTATAAGTGGCCACTTACTCAACTGAAAATTGCAAGGGGGGGGGGGGTTGAGAGCACAGCAGCTCAACACTATTTTGTTTTCTAATTAATCCTGTCCATTCAAGCCTTATCTGCTTTGCTCATGTGGCGTTTGCTTTTATAACTTAAAGAAGGGTAGAGGGGAGGTGTGAATGCCTTCCTCTGCTAATGCATTTTGATTGCTTTTTCCTTACTCTTTGGAATGCTTTTAGAAACACCAAGGCTCTTAATTTTTCATGTGATGCTGGTTTCCCTCCGCTCTTGGTTATTCAGCTTGGTAAACATGCTGCCTGAAGTATTATATTTACTTTGCACAAGGTGGCTGAGCTGAAAGTTCAAGCCTTTGTGATTGTGTTTGATGAAGACATAATTATGACAGGCTGAGCTTTGTGTGTGTTTAATAACTTCTGAATCACCATCTGAGAAGTGAATGGTTCCTACTACTAATCACTGCAAAACAATCACATGTTAGACAAGTGCTCAGAGAACAGGAATTCCCCATGACAGGGTTTACCTGGAAGTGCCCTGTAGCTTGGCTAGGTGGCTGAAAATAAACTTAACTCCTGTAGCAGCTATGTTTATTGAAAATCAGCATGGCACTCTTGCTGCCTGTGTTCACTGGTCATTTGTTCACACGCTGATTCCTGAAGTCCATTTGAATGTTCCTTTTTTTTTTGATAGTAATGCAGCTGAGTGATATCTGAATGTATTTTATTTGGAAAATAAGGTGCTATGTGAGTAACTATCCATGGCCCCCGTTCTTCCCACTGCAGCAATTTCTTTTGGACCAGCACACTTCTCTTCTAGAAAAAGCAGCTTTCTCACTTCCACTATGTGTCAGGAAGATGAAACTACTGTTGGTTGTTGGCTGTTTTCAGTTGTGGGTTATATGTTGTTGGTTTGTTGGTATTTTTTGGGGGGGGGGGGGGGGGGGTGGGGGGGGGTGGGGGGGGGGGGGGGGGGGGAGGGTCGGGTTTTGGAGGGGGGA